>VRLP01002361.1:0-75000 GCA_009660295.1 Lophius piscatorius | reverse complement strand
CTGAAGGCCAGAAAGAACTGGTTCTGGTGTCAGAAGTGCACACGGCCCGCTTTGATGACGGCGAGGAAAAGTCTGGAGCTCGCCGTCGGCGTCTCATTAATATGCACACAACAGGCTGGTGTTGAAGGATGATGACCTGCTGACATCTTCCACCTCAAACGGGAGGTGATGAAGACGAAGACCACTGAAGTTCAGTGATGGAGTATTCATCCTGAGCTCCTCCTTTTCCTCAAGTCCTCAGGGATGGGTCGAAGGCAGATAATTAATTTCCCTCTGTTGTACTGGGTTGTTATAACAGCCATAAGAATACGACCACCTATCAGTGGTTGTATTCTTATGGCTGAAGTATTTAAGTCTTCTTTTTTTTTCAAATATATTTTACATTCATTACATTCTTATCATATGTTTACTGTAAAGAACTGTGGAGAAAAAAAGGAAGGAAAAGAAAAGATTGTTACAGAACCGGCATCCATAAAAGTCCGGCTCAGCAGAATCAGGATCTTTGAGTTGAAGGTTGAATTCTGTGTCAGTGGATGATTTTTATACGTTTGTAGGTTCTTCCAGCAACGTAAACGTTTTTACATCCGTCAGGAACATCCGTCAGGAACATCCGTCAGGAACATCCGCAGCTTAGCGGCGGATTAAGGAGAAACCGTTAAAGAGAGAGGACGTCTATTTCTCCGGGGCGCCGCACAGGAAACATGGCCGACGGCCGCGTCTGGGCAGAGAACAGTAGTCGGACCGACCGCGGTCCAAACATCGGCTGGACCGGATGCTGACGGCGTCGCGGCTCTGGCAGCTGCAGAAACAGTGAAATTGAAAACCTCCGGATTCAACGCGGCGACCTTCTTCTCTTTAAATCCTCGGAAGCCCCTGACCGACAGCCCGGACCCCCGACGACGGAGCGGTCCACCGAGGAGGTTCGGTCACCCGACACCGCCGCTACATTTGGATGGGAGCGATACGCTCGAGTGTGTTCAGCACCTGAGCGGGGCGATAAGAGTTCCACGGGGTCTTGTTAATCCCACCCCACCTCATAAAAACTGTTTTATAGCCGGACCAGGAATCCAAACTGTGTTTCCAGTTGTTCCCTCACATCTCCAGGGTTCTGGAACTCCAAACGGGCCCAGACTAAATCTCTATGAAGATATCGGCCCAACAGTTCCCTTCATCGGTGTTTGTCTGCAGATACACGACGGGTTTTCACGAAAACATGTTTGTACGGTAAACCAGAACGGACAGAAGAACTCTAGAGGCTCCAGGGCCGGATTTCAGCGTTTATAGGTTGTTGTTGGCAGAAAGAAACGTTTGGCCTCTCTCTCCTCCCCGATGGGGCGACCCGTCCAGCACCATGTGGCCATGAGTTGAATTCCCCAGGCGGACTGCTAATATATGATCAGTTTACCTCCTAATGGTTTCACGAGTCTGCTCGCCGTTGTTTATTCCCTGAGATATGTAGACCCTCCAGTGAGGTCTGGATTCACCTCGGGGTCCCCTCGCCATTCTGGACCGGTTCTGGAGAAAGCAACCGTTGAACTAATAGTTCTACTAATGCGCTTCCAAATCTGAGTCGTAGGTCATCGGGGTCAAAGGGTGTCATCATGAGGGTCAGAGCACAAACAGACTGTTGTTGTTGTTGTTGTTGTTGAGATGACATCATGGGGAGACGTACGACTAAAAGTTAAGATCAAGTTATCTAGAGTTTATAAGAAAGACAGAAGTTACTTGAAGAAAAAAAAGCACTTTCAGACAACTGTTGTTGTGAATTGGCGCTATATAAATAAAGGTTGATTGATTGATTGATTACTGAGAATCCTTCAAACTTAAATTCAAACTGAATACTAAAACGTACAAGTTCTGTTTAATGATGTCATAATGGGTTCTGCACAGAATTAGAAAAGAAAGAAATGTAATATAACGAGAATTAAGTCATAAAGTTGCAATTATATGAGAAAAAAAAACAAACAACTTTTATGATAAAATTTTTTGATTTTTACGAGACTGTAGTTTTTACTTTAACGAGACTAAAAGTAATAATTTTAAGAGATAATTTTATTTCTTTGGTGTTGTTCTGTGCCACACACACACACACACACACACACACACACACACACACACACACACACACACACACACACACACTTATATTATTATTATTGAAATGTAGTTTGAGCAGATGCTTCATTTCCAACAGGTAGCCAAAACATTACGACTTTATTCTCGTCAAATCACGACATTTAGCCCTTAATATTACGACTTTTTTTTTTTTAGGCCCTGGCATTATTTTGTATAAAGTCCCAAAGCGATAACGTATGACAGAAGATGATGTCATGTGGTTTGTATAATTTATGTAAACTGAACATTTTCATCTCTTTAATTCCTTTAAATGTGCGTTCTGCTGCGATGTGGAGGCGGAACCTTCCTGAGAACCTCCAGACATCAGCAGGATGTGGATCAGGAAGTGGAGTGAAGTTCTGTTTCTGGTTAATGTTGTGAAACCAGGTATGGCGGCGTTTTGTGTTTCAACATCTCTGGGACTCCACAACAAACACAAACAAGTTGTGTTTCTGTCAGTCACGGTTGACGCCAGACGGAAATGGTGGAAATAAACGTTTACAACGGTAAACATCACCTGAACTAACGAGCCGGGTCAAACGGACCTCTGGGTGGTAAAGTCTCGTAAAGCGGATTCTCCCCTCATTCAAACGTAATACTTTAGATTTTATCATTCAGATTTGAAAAACTCTGAACTTTACTTCAATTGTTACTTTTTCCTGTTTCCGCAGCAACAGGTTTACATGAAAACGTGAAAAAGTAGTAATTTCATCAGAATAAAATCATAATTTAAGGAGAAGGAAGTCTTAATTTTAAAGAAAAAAGTTATTATACCAGAATAAAATCAAAATTTTACAAGAAAAAAGTTTTTATTTTAAATTCGTAATTTTACAAGAATAAAATCGTAATTTTACAAGTATAAAGATGTTATGTTACGAAAAAAATTTCATAATTTTTTCGAGAAAATATATCGTAATTTTCCGACATGAGATCGTAATTTTGCAAAAGAAAAAATCGTAATTTTTCCCTGAATAAAGTTGTAATTTTAAGATAAAAAATTTCATTTTATTATAAGAATAAAGTCATTATTTTCTGAGAAAAAGTCGGAATTTTACAAAAATAAAATCGTAATTTTACAAGGATAAAATTATTTTGCAAAAAAAAAAATTTGTGAAAACATATCAAAATTTTATAACATATAATAGTAATTTTACAATGATGAGGACTAAAATCCTAAATTTACAAGGAGAAGTGGTTATTTTATGTCTTTGACATCCTCTTCCATGTAGTGGAAGGTTCCTTTAAAAGATATTTGGGGTATTTCTTACATTTTATTAATTTATTCATATTTGAAAATGAAAGGTTTTGCCCAGATATGCACTAAACACGTAAACCACACGTGTTATTTTATATATGAAGTGATATTCCATAGATTTACCATAACATTATAACCATATGGTATGATGGATCATACCATTGTTCGACAGATGGGGGATCTGTTGGGTGGTACGTGATTCTGCAGCGGTCAGAACCAACCAAAGGTGGTCAAGGGAAGGAGGACTTAGTGAAGCGGTGACCGGGTCATGGGCTCTGGAAGCTCTTTGGTGCACTAATCCGTGTTGGGATTCCTACAGAAGAGGTGCAGCAGCGTAAACTGCTGACGTAGTTAAAGCTGGTTCTGATAGATAAGCTGTTGCCAGAGTCCGGGCCTCGGTGGGTCGGAGCTGTCTGGCGGCAAAAAGAAGTCCTACACAATATTAGGCGAGTGGTTGTAATGTTATGGCTGATCTATATATATGCATGGCAGCTGAGAGCCTATATCATGACCTCCCAACTCCTGTGGGGCGTGAATAATTACAGCGAAGCAGCTTCCTGCGCCTCACGCTTGTTTGCAGACGTCTGGACTGAGGCATTCTGGGAAAACTAATGGGAAGTCATTTTAGTCACTCCTAAATAAATAAACAGCTACAGGAGGAGGCCGCGGCCGCGGCCGCCGCCGCCGCCGCCGCCGCACGTGTTTCCAATAAGAGCAGACGTCTGGCTATCTTCACCTGTCGACCACGATTCCAGCCGAGCGCCGTAAACCAGAACAGAACCAGGCAGACGTCAGAACCACGCAGACGTCAGAACTACGCAGACGTCAGAACTACGCAGACGTCAGAACCACGCAGACGTCAGAACTACGCAGACGTCAGAACCACGCAGACGTCAGAACTACGCAGACGTCAGAACCACGCAGACATCAGAACTACGCAGACGTCAGAACCACGCAGACGTCAGAACCACGCAGACATCAGATCCACGCAGACATCAGAACCACGCAGACGTCAGAACCACGCAGACGTCAGAACCACGCAGACATCAGATCCACGCAGACATCAGAACCACGCAGACGTCAGAACCACGCAGACATCAGATCCACGCAGACATCAGAACCACGCAGACGTCAGAACCACGCAGACGTCATGATTTCCGTATGACCTTGAAATGGGTTGAAACTGGATTTGTGGATTAATTAGCCGACTATCTACTGATCTACCATAACATTATAACCACCGACAGTTGAAGTGAATAGCGTTGATGACTTTGTTGCCATGGTTACCTGTAAAGGGGTGGGATCTATTTTTAGTCCTGACGTTGATGCTGGAGGCGGGAGGAGAAGATAAACGTGAGGATGGGAAGGCCTCGGAGAAGAGAACGTTCTCTGATGGGGAGACGACTCTGAGTATCTTGCTGGTTTTTGGATCAACTTTTTAAGATCCTACCTCCAGTTTAAATTTTCTGGGTTTCTGCGACTTGAATCAGACGTGTGCGCTGATCCGGCCGGGCTGGAGAACCTCTCCAGACTGAGATGGTTCAATAAGAACGATGTCTCCGATAATGAGCGGGTTGGGTCGTTCCTCTCTGATGAACCAATCTTCATAATTGCGACTTAAGGCGAAACCTCGGGATAGAACCTGGGGGGGGGGTTCTGTTTGGAACCATTCCACTTTCTCTGGCGGTACTTTGCATTTTAGAACTTGTCTGCCGTCAGACAGACTCCAGCAGGAATGTGATTATATCAACAAAACGGTGTCAGGTGCAAATGGTTTTGAGCCGCCCCACAACAACAACCCCCCCCCCCCCCCCCCCCCCCCCCCCCCCCCCCCCCGAGTTTTCAACACTTGAGATTTCCTCTGGGACCGCCGGTCCACATTACCCGTCTATAAAAAGAAGCAAATTGCCTGCTTGCACAGCCAAACCGCCGCTTGAAAGCGCCTTCGGGCTTCTCCTGGTCGCTATTAGAGCTCAGGGAGGTGTTTTCCCTCGGGGGGGCCTGTCCCCCACCCGGCCCGCCGAATGCCAGGACCGGCTCGAGCACAGCTCCGGTGGCGGCGGATGTCTTGTTTGCTGCTTACTGGCACCGCCCGAGTGGATCTCGGGAAGGAGATACGGGAGTATCTCTAACTTCTGGACACGTCTCGGCAGACAGCGGGACCGACCGGGAGCGTAACCTGAACCGGCGGCGAGGAAGCGGCGGGCGGGGAGTTAAGTGCTGCCTGAGACCGGATGAATGTTTTCACAGATTCCTCTGGAAGGGAACGCAGATATTTATGTCCTCTCACCTCACAGACGTAGACCGTTGTTCTCCGGGGGAGGTCCGGTCATCATGGTGGAGAATTAACACCAGCGCCGCTGGAATGAGTCACGGAGGGTTTACACCAAACCTCAGCGGGACTGAAACTGGTGCCGGTGATGTCATCTATGACGTCATCGATGACATCATCGATGACGTCATCGATGACGTCATCGATGACGTCATAGATGACATCCCAGGTGTTGTGGATTTGATACTTTTGTGTTTTACCTGCTTCACTGATTCCTGTTCTGAGCAGACCGATCAGCCGTAACATTACAACCGCTGACCGTTGAAGTGAAAAGCGTTGATCGTCTGGTTCCCATGGTTACCTGTCAGTGGGTGTGGTCTCTGAGGCAGCAGGTGAACATCTGAAGGACTCTGAGATGGACCATCTTGTGATTGTTAGACGGAGCATCTCCACACTGCAAAAAAAATGTTTTGTTGAATTTATTTCAATAATTAATGTCAACTGATTAGACGAAATGAAAACAAAATAATTTTTAACACAAACTTTGTAAGGTTGAACTGGAATAATAATTTTTTGGTACTTTTGAAGTAGATTGATGACAGTGTCTCCATGGCCTCAGGCTGGGATTCAAACCCACAACCTTCTTCAGCCACTGGCTTTTTTCCTTCAGTGGCTTTAATATAAAATGTTCGACGGACGTTGAAGAAGAAGTCAGATTGACTGACGGTTCTGCTTCAGGCTCAGCAGGAGGAGGAGTCGAGACAACCTCGGGCTTCCTTGAAGAAAACCTTCCAGTGAGCGGGTCAGAGTCCCAGAACTGGTTACCGCGGTAACTCAGTCAGAGATCAACTCATCCTGCTTTCTGACACGGAAAACCAAGACTTTCCCTCCTCTCAGGCTTAAACAAGTCGGAGTTTCCTCTAAGCCGGCTTCTTGTAACACCCCCTGTTGTTGGCGGTTCTGCTGGTTTGTGGGTCGGAGGAAGGACAGCTGGTGAACTGGCGGCCGTGTCGTGGCTCCCAAAGGCAAAAACAACACAATGACACAAAAGCACACAACAACAAGGTTTTATTATTACTGAATATATAACCCAACATGTAATCGTGACTCATTCCCTGATCTTCCTCTGAGTGGTTCCTCTGGTCCACTGAGGCAGCTGACTGATCCACGGCGGCGAGCCCCAGCCAGAGTAAACTGGGCCGCTGTGATTGGTTCAGACTTCATTTTATGATTCAGCGTGGAAAACATTTGTTTTTAATATTGAGGCAGTAGTAAACATCAATTTAATCAAGCAAACATAAAAGTTAGGGACACATATGAGCTCCCGGTCATTTGGGTGGGCCTGCTGTACCAGTGGGTGGGCCCGGGCCCGTTAGGCCCACATGTTACGCCGCCGCCTGGTTGATCCTCAGCTGGTTCCATTAAGACGGTGTCCGTCTACAGTTTACTGTGACACGCAGCCCCTCGCTCTGACAGCTGCGCCCTCTCAGAGACACGCCCCCTCATCGTTGTGACGGAGCAGGAATGACCTTTACACATGTGACACGCTTACACTTCTCCCCGTTAGCCAATCAATCCTGCAGCCACAAAGCGAAGCGGCGGCGGCTTCATTAGCGCGTCTCACATTAGCCGAGCGGTTGGAGTGACTGTTGAGAAACTCGGGGGGCGTTGGGGGCGTGACCAACTGTGTGGAAGCGTGGGGGTGTGTCAGTACGAACATGTCTGCCGGGCTTCATCTGGTACCGGACTTGGGAAAAATAATTAGGAAGCGGTGTGAGAGAGAGCTGGTCTGGATCTGTGGTTGGACCTGATGGTGGATCAGGACTATGTGGGAGACTGAGGCTTGAACTGATCTGGTCTTAAGGCCGCCGATCTGCTCGTAGATAGATATATTTATATTTATATTTATATTTCAGAGTTAAAACTTTCCGAGTGAGATGGTTATGTCCGATGAGGAGGGGCTTCTGGAGCTTCTGATGGCGCCGCAGAGAAGCAGAGAACTTTTGGAGCTGTTTCCTGTAGAGAGTGATGCTGAAGGTGGTCCAGTTTAAAAACCCCTTAAATGTCCTCATGTCCCTGTTTCTTCTTAAAAATGTGACTGAACTTCTTACTGTGAAGGTTTATAATCTGACCCCGTGGAAACATGTAGATGCTTTAGAGTAAGGGGCCAAGGACGGAGCCCTGGGGGACACCACAGGAGGAGGTATTGACCACGGGGACTGAGAAGGTCCTATTTGATCAGTAGGATTTATTTTGCTTGTAAAAGAATGCGCTGACTTACTGAACAGAATTCTTTATTTATTTACTTCTTTTTTTCCTTTTGCATTCAGTTTTTGATTTATGACGGAGAATTTGGGGAATCTGTTTTTTTTTTTGAGGGTTTATTTCTTTTTTCATCCTTCAGTTTGTCTTTATTTTAGCTTTTTTTTTTAATACATTCATTTTTCACTCTTTCATTTTCTTCAGTTCCGTTGCGGTCGGGTCGGCCTCTTCCTCAGCAACACTCTCCAGCTCATCCTGGAGGGATCCTGAGGCGTTCCCAGTCCAGACTTGTCCCTCCAGAGAGTTCTGGTTCTGCCCTGGGGTCACCTCTCCTTGTGATGGGATGGAGCCGCCGCCCTGCAGTACAGGAATGTATTCATTGGTCAGGGTCGCAGTGGGCTGGAACCTATCCCTGCTGACTCACTCTATCATTCTGTGTCATCAGTTCACCTAGATACGAGGTTCTGGAGGAAGCTGGAGAACCCAACCCCCCCCACACACACACAACTCATTACCCAGAGTCCTCACGGCCAGAGGGGGGTTTGAACCCACAACAGCCAACAGGCTAAGAATGGCATTCCGGACATCCTCTTCCCCAGCAACACTCTCCACTCTCTTGATATCATGAGAGGAGCCCCTCCTCCACGTTCTCCTCCCAGCTCACCTCGTACTGATGGTTAGACGTGTGGGAGGCTGGCTGACGCTCCAAACCCTCCCGGTCAGTTCTCCGTGTGAATTGGATTGTGTTCATTGGATTAGGAAGAACCTTCCACAGCCGGGTCTCCTGGAACCTCGATGAAGTTACGTTTCACCGCTCTCAGATATCAGCAGGGATTTCCGGGTCACGAGTCTGATTCCCTCACCGCGGGTGCGTCGCACCGAAGAAAGACCGAAGGTTATTGAAGGCGTCCTTGGTAACTTCTTGTTAGAAGTGTAATTATATATAATTATCTCCTGATTGTCTGACAGTCACTTCCTTCCTTTGATGACACTAACTATTGTCAGGTGTAATATCCCAACTACATGAACGCGGCGGCTGTAAGCCAGCAGGTACATTTAATCTCCCCTAATTAGATGGTTGCCGGTTCCATATGCAGTCTGCAGGTCTTAGGGTCCTTGAGAAAGACCCTGAACCGCTGGTTGTCCCACTGACCACCCAGTGGTCTTCAGGTGTTCGTGAAAAATGCAGAAAACTCATTTCACAATGTTGCACTGGAGGATAATATATAGATATATATCTATATAGATATATATATATATATATATAGATATATATAGATATATATATAGATATATATAGATATATATATATATATAGATATATATATATATAGATAAGTATTCTTACGCTGTCGTCCTTGAAAGCCCGGATAAATCCCTGAAAAGAAACCCAATCCCCTGCGTTGTACAAGCATTCCCCCTGATCGAACTCTCTAACTATGAAGTTATATCCGAAAAAACTGTGTTTTTCATAAAAGAAAAACTCCCCTAATGAGTAAAATAGAAACCATTAGAGTAAAATATGATAATAAAAAAGAAACATACGCACCAAAGTTGTACTAAATTGGACCGGTTGGGAAAATGATGGCCCCAAAACGTTTGGAGATAAAACTCCCCCTAATGGCGGAGATATAAAACGGACCTTTTCCCTCCAGTTCTTCCTCGCACTAAGGTCTATGAGTGTATAAAAGATGAAAATGATCCACGACACAGTTTCTGAGTTATGGGTCTGCAGCGGCGGCGTTAATGATTCCATAATATTCCCGACTTTCCTCTAATCCTGGTTCAATACTTGCCCGGCCTGTCTGTGTCTGTGAGCCCGGTTCTGGTATCATGCAGGCAGTTCATGATAACGTAATCCACACTAATTCAGCGGTCATTAGTTCTACACGTATCGAGCCGGACCCGACCGCGTATCACAGGCAGATAGGATTTGCCGTAATTTCCATAATAAACAAGCTAAAACCAAAGCAGCTAAATCAGATGTAAATAAACCTTGAAGTGAGTCCTTGTCCGCCTCTGTCCATTTTCATGTGCGCAGATTATTAATCAATATTTACTGGCCATAATTACAGCTGTTTTGCTCATTGGGAGGTAATGGAGATTAATTAGCCACCTGCATCAGAGCCGAACGGGCGCCGGAATAATGAGCGCCGCTTTATGCTTTAATCCTTAAGTGATATACCGAGCCATCAGAGAAGGTGGGAAATTAACTTTAGGCTTTTTAATTGTGTTTTTTTTGCTTTGTTATATTTTAATAATGCTCCCTCCCCCCTGGTGGTTCCATCTTTACGGTGGGAGACTCTGAGGCAGCAGAGGTGACGTCGTCTCCATATGTGAGTTAAAGAAAGTCACAGTCTGCGTTTTATAAAAATCACCACATTTAAATCAAACATTTACAACTAAACACTAAAGAAAGAGAAGATATCAGACTGCTGAAGTCATTTCATGTTTGTAAAGTTAACATGATGACATCATTGGAGGACTTAAAACTTAACTCTTACAATATTCAGTCAAGTCGGCACAAACTGATCTGATCGAGTTTCTGAACTCTTTGTTTTGTTTTTGTGTTTACCTCTGATAACAGCTCTATTAAAACTTACTTTTCTGTTACTGTTTACTTTATTTACACCTTTAATCATGGAGTTAAATAAACTCCATCTAATAGGAGAATTTTACTTCTGCAGAATTAGTTGGATCGACCCAATTAAATAAAGTTGGACAGATTCCATGTGACTAAGTTGATTCGATTTATAATTTAGATTGTCTCAACACATATATAGGTTAAACCAAACTAATTGATTAATACTGAAAGAAAAGTTCATTCAAAGAGTAATAGTTAGTCGATAGTTTAAAAAAAAAGATTTTGTTTTCCATGCAAGGTAAAACAATAAATAATAAGGTAAAGCCATAAACTATTGCTTATTATGTCTACTTTATCATAAAATTACAGTCTTATTTTGAATTCAGGATTGTCCTTATTCTCAAAATAAGCTGAATGTTCTGTTGTGCAAAAACCAAAAACTCTGAATAATAAGATGAAGTTTTTGAATGTGACATAATAGTCAAATGAAACCATCTTGGAAGAGAGTCAAGGTCACTTTGAAAAAAAGGATCTGTTCCCAGCGCCGAAACACAAGAAGTTATCTCAGACTATGTTCTATATTTTCCCCACAAAGATCCAAACAAATGACATCTGTCTATTATTTAGATAGAAACATTGGGATTGGTAGTAAATATTTTGACTTGCATTATTATTCTTCATTTAATTTAATTTTTTATATCATTATTATTATCATCATCATAATACAAACAAAAGTAATAATCTAATCTAATCTAATAATATTTGTTGTTATAATAATAGTTATTACAATAATAATACTTGTGACCGAAACTTAGATAATAATAGTGTGTGTGTGTGTGTGTGTGTGTACGTATGTGTGTGTGTGTGTGTGCATGCGTGTGTGTGTGTGTGTGTGTACGTATGTGTGTGTACGTGTGCGTGTGTGTGTGTGTGTGTGTGTGTGTGTGTGTGTGTGTGTGTGTGTATACGTATGTGTGTGTGTGTGTGTGCATGCGTGTGTGTGTGTGTGTGTACGTATGTGTGTGTACGTGTGCGTGTGTGTGTGTGTGTGTGTGTGTGTGTGTACGTGTGAGTTTAGTCTAACTGTACCAGCGAACAAACCTAAAAAAGCATTTCCTCTCTGGTGCGAGCCCTTCTAAGCCCCGCCTACTCTTAACTCCTATTGGCTCTCGTGCTCAGTGATGTTCCTCTCCGAACAATCCTATTGGTCGGCGGCTGTGCCGTTCTGTTTGACGGACAGGAGCGGAGCGTGAGTCTCCGCCCAGCAGCAGCAGGCTGTATTTGAGAGGGGACCAGCGGATTGCTGAGCATAGAACCGGGTTAGTGTCGTCCATGGGAAGCACGAGAGGCGGTGGCAGAGCGAGTTTACGGTCTAGACTGAACCCCACGGCGGCACCATGCTCTCCACGTCCATCCCGTGTTTGTGGATCACTCTCTGCCTTCATCTCAGCTGCTGTGGAGCCCAGAGCGCCAAGGAAGGTAAGTTCTTAAAGTTTGGAGATGCGTCCGAATCCAGCACACGGCGTCTTTGTTTTTATCACCTGTTCAAACCCAGCACGACCCACATCATGGATTTTACACACCAGCTGCGGTCGAGCGAGGCCGGTGCACCCGGATGACAGCGCTCCTCTCCCGGACTGCATGCGAGCGACCTCTCGGTGTTTTTACGCACGGCTCAGACCCCCGGTTCGGACGCAGGATCTCCGGGTTCCGTGTTCCTCTGTACGCTCCTTAAAGACTGTCACCGTCAATCTACCGGGATTAACGCGGTAACGTGAGCGGATCGTCCCGTCACTTTGACGACGCACTTTTTGGAAGGTTATTCCCCCGGATCCGACCGTCCGGGCTGAGGATGATGCGGAGCGTCAAGTTGTCCAGGATGAAGGCTCCGAATCACCACAAATAAGAGAACGCGTGAAATAACTGTGAATGGATGAGGGTGCGCACTTTTAATAAGATTGTGTTAGGCAGAGAATGTGCGTTAAAATCCCCCAGCAGGTACGGATTCGGCGCGGAGACGTGGTCGTATGCGGCTTTCACGGACCTCCGCTCAGACTGTGAAACAAAATCCCGGCGCATATTTTCAGCGGCGGTTCGTCCTGCTTCGCTGACATGAATAAAAACAATCTAAACATTTGACTGTGTCGTGTAGAATAAAACCTCTGCGCTCTCGAAGGGCTCGCGGTAGTTTTAGAACCTCAGAACCGGAATTATCCCACAGTTTTTTTTTTTACCGCACGCGCGTCGGAATGGAGGCAGATTTGACCTTAACGCAACACATCCCTCCAAATATCCCTACACCCGAAATAATCCCGCTCCAAGAGGTTTACGCGTGGATTCCTTCCACTCAAACCCAACGATTCCCTCTGCCGTCGGCGGCTCGTTGAAAGTTCTCCCGCGGGCGCGAGGACCTGTCTGCTGCAGAGAATCCATATTATTATTTTTTTATTTATTTCTTTATTTTTTGCTTTAGCTGCTGCTGCTGCTAGAAATTAGGTCACGCTCGTCTGCGCTCTAGATGTGGATGTGTGGATCAGTAATAGCCGGTTCCGGTGAGATTTAACCACCTGCTTCTTGGTTCCCTGTCACCAGTGATTCTGCTGGACTCCAAGGCACAGCAGACAGAACTGGAGTGGATCTCCTATCCTCCCAATGGGGTAAGTCTGCTCCTCTGCATCGCTGCGGATCCTCTCCACACATGTGGGCCTCCTCCAGCTGTGGTAGGGACAATACAAATGTGAAACCTGCGAGATGACCCAGTGGGTCCAAGAGTTCTGCTCGCTTCTAGAATAAAAGAGGGTGTTTTTCTACCGAGCCCTGCTGGTGTTTGACATTCAGAACACAAAGGCCTCAGTCAATGACTTCACAAAGAGTTCCTAAAGAACAAAAAGCTGTAAAAACGGCACCAGAAAACGTCCAGAGCCGGGCCAGAATTATATCTTTTTGTGATTATTTTATGGACGTTGAACATAAAGTCATGATTTATTCATAACTTATTGTGTTTGTTCAGATGTTGGCCTGTAAAAATATAATTCTGGTCTTCACATAAATACTTGTCCTTCATAGAAATGAAACACGGATGTTATTTTCTTTACATTACTTTTTATTTAACCATAAAATGACTAAATATCTGTATTTATTTCTACAATTCAAACAAGAAAGTTTAGGTTTTTGGGATTACATAATCGCGTTGAGTAAACTCAACATTACTGTGTTTAGTACATGCAACTTCATTTTACTCATTAAATTAAACTGTTTGGATGTGATTTATGATCTAGCGCTTAATTAATACATTTTGGTGACATTTCCTTTAAAGCACTTTGTAATAATTAGTTTTCTAGTTCTACTTTGTTTTTAGTTAACAGAATTAAAATAAGTAAATGTCACTTTGCAAAAGAGCAGTTTTAGGATTATATAATTGTATTTAGTAAATTCCACATCATTTTATGTAGTAAATTAAAGTTAATTACATCATTAACATAATTAAGGCTGTTTTGGGACATTGCCTTAAAAGCATTACATTCTAATCCTTTACCTAATCTTTCTTAAACCTTCTTTTGTGGTTCCGTTTATCTCAGCTAAATTGAGTAAATGTTTTTTTTTAGAGCGCTTTGAAATTTATTATGAAATAATTCCACCTTTATATTTATATTATGATAATTAAAACAAGGGAGTTTAATTGTAATGACCTAATTGTGGATGTTTTTTTTGGGATTACATGATTGTGTTAAGTACATTAAGCGTAACTGAATTTAGTACGTGCAACTTAATTTTGTTAAGTAAACGAAACATGACTTTATTAAATTCATCATAACTAGAATAAAGATATGAAGATATCTTCAAAGGAAGAGCTTCCCAATCGTTTTTGCATTCAGTCATCCCCGGGTTTGTGGGACTTGTTGTCTCAACTAAATTGAGTAAATAAGATGATTTATTTCTGAGGGTGTGAAGAATTACAGCCGCTATGATAAATCTTTTGAGTTTATGTAGATAAACTGAACACAATCATTCCTTAAATGTGCATAAACTGCTAATCTGGGAGGATATTCCATCTCCTGTTGTCACATTTATTACGGCCTCGGCTCGTTTTACCGATGATTAGATCTCTGATCCCACCTGGACAGAATTCCCCCACTCAGGCCTGTTTTTCCTCCTTTCAGTGGGAGGAGATCAGCGGCCTGGACGAGAACTACACGCCCATCCGCACGTACCAGGTTTGCCAAGTCATGGAGCCCAATCAGAACAACTGGCTTCGGACTAACTGGATCGAGAAGGGCAACGCTCAGAGGATTTTTGTGGAGCTGAAGTTCACCCTGAGGGATTGTAACAGCCTTCCCGGAGTGGTGGGAACCTGCAAGGAGACGTTCAACCTGTATTACCAGGAGACGGATTCGGAGATGGGCAGGAGCTTACGGGAGAACCAGTACGTGAAAATCGACACCATCGCAGCAGATGAAAGCTTCACCCAGGGCGACTTGGGCGAGAGGAAGATGAAGCTGAATACAGAAGTGCGTATAATTGGGCCCCTCTCCCGGCGCGGCTTCTACCTGGCCTTCCAGGATGTAGGGGCGTGCATCGCCCTGGTGTCCGTCAAAGTCTATTACAAGAAGTGTTGGTCCATCATCGAGAACCTGGCCACCTTCCCGGACACGGTGACCGGATCGGAGTTCTCCTCTCTGGTGGAGGTGGAGGGGATGTGCGTGAGCGATGCAGAGGAGGAGGCCGACAACTCTCCCAAGATGCACTGCAGCGCCGAAGGGGAGTGGCTGGTGCCCATTGGGAAATGTATATGCAAGGCTGGATTTCATCAGAAGGGGGACGCATGTGAACGTGAGTCAGACCGCCATCATACTTTAGTCATAACAGTGACTCTAACAGTATCACACACATGTACACACAACACACACAACACACACAGTGTCATCGTCTCGCCATCGGAAGTTTCCAGGGAGGAAAATTGCGGTTCTTGGTTTTGCTCAAAGAACCTGCGGCAGGTAGATTTCAGGGGCTAGAGCCGCCGTCCCCCATGATGGAAGGTTGAACCGCCGTCCTTCCCACAAAGTTTACAGCCGCCCCAAACTTTCAGTAGTGATTTAAGCCCCGTTGGCATGACAACAGTTGAAGAGCTGCAGTAAGCATGCCAGGCCAGTAGTTGGCAGTGTCACCTTTCAAAATCAAAACAGTGTCGTCTTCCATTGTTTTTGTTTGTTGTTCTGTTTACGAGTCGCTGTAAACGCCTCAGTTTCCACAGGAACTTTCTTTTTCCAGTTTACATTGTAATTGTAATTATGGCGCTTTCTAATCATCACACTCCGGAACCGGGTTTCAAAAGATCCATAACACTGTTTAAAGAAACCGCAAGAAAAGCCATTTGAGGTAAACTTTATTTTAGTCTAAGATATATATATATATATAATAATATGCTTATTTTTCATCTGACAAGACATCTATTCTCACCGGGCGTTTTCTATGTCGGAGCGTTTCCCTTGCTTCATGCGTTCTGGTCCTTAATTATCTCGTTAAGGGATTAAAACTTGTTGCAGAGGTTGTTTTGCTGGTTCTGAGCGAGTCAGCGGTTGAAACTAGAGTTACTGTAATCATGATTCTGTTGGATCAGCAGTGAACAAAACTGCTTTGTCAACGTCAGAGCTTCTTATTTCAACATGTTTCACTTTGTCTCAAGTCAAATCTACTTGTTTTTAGTCGGGCCACATTATTTTAAGGTATTTTGGGTTTTTGAGGCTAGATGTTTCTGCAGAAAATTTTGCATATTTTTAAAAAACATAGATCCTATTTTATCACAAATTTTCTTTGAAGCACCTAATTCTCCAGAAAAAGTTCTTTGTTCATCATGAAAACAGTTCTAGTACAAACCAATCCACTAAAGCTGTTGTACACATGCTTAGCCAGTAGTAGGCGATGTAGCGCTGTTTTAGCAGAACCGCGACGAAAGATTACTGATTTACGCAAAAAACTCCGTAGCGCTGTTTTACTTGAGCTGCGTCAAAATTTTACTGATTCACGAAAAAACTCCTTAAAGCAGTTTTAGCAGAACTGCGACAAAAGGTTAGCTATTTACGCAAAAATACGAAAATGATGTTCTAGCAGAACCGCAACAGAAGATTTCTGATTTATACAAAAACTCTGTACAAAACCGCGACAAAAATGTACTGTTTCACGCAAAACTCCGTAACGCTGTCTTAACAGAACCGCGACAAAAGGTCACTGATTTCCGTAAACCCTGTTTTCATGTAAACGGTCCTTTAATTCAGTCTTAGAGTTCTTTAATTAACTTTGAGAAACCTTTGGTGGGGATTTACATCATAAAAGGTTTGCCAAGAAGGAGGAAAAAAAGACGTGGACAATAAAGTGGGGAGTATTAGTTGATTTCATTATGCAAAGCAGGTAAATGACAATTTAGGCACCGCCGGATGAATAGTCGTCTTTGCAAATGGGATTAAAGCGGCTGATTTGGCGGCAGTGAAGATGGATAAAGTACCGAGGCCAAACATCCCCGTCGTAATAATTGGAATCTGCGTTAATTGATTGCGAGGCTCTTCATTTACGGCGGTGATTCCGTGGACACTGGAATTAAATAATAACTGAGTTCAGCTCCTCGCCCCTCTTTCGTCGTGGCAGCGAGCCAAAGCAATCACCAACAGAACCCTCGGGTCTACAGGAAGTCCAGCCGGGCTCAGTGTCGTCCTACCACAGAGAGGGAAACAAACGACCGCCGCGGTGTGGCGTTCAGGCCGGACAGGAAGGGCGAGCGCTGCCCGGTTGTGGGCCGGGCTTTGCGTTGTCGCAGCGGCGGAACGATCCGACAACGACGTTCTTTCTGTCGCCAAACACTCGGAGGATTATTTTCAGCCGCCACCTGCCCTGAAAGATAGAAATCAGGATGGATTAGAAGAGTGTGGGCGGGGGGGGCGACTCAGGGCGGGGGGGCGACTCAGGGCGGGGGGGGGCGACTCAGGTCGGAGAACTTAAGTGGGCCCCCTTGTTAGGCAAGCCTCTTTTTTTTCTGTGAAGTGGGTAACTCCTCCCTCTGAGCAGCTTACGAGGAGCAACAGCCAGTAATAATTGAATGGAATGCATCTAAGAAGAAATTAGTGTCTCTGGCAGACGCGCCTTTAAGCGGCGCCGGCGTCCATTAGGGATTCCACCGAGGGAAGGTGTGTTAATGAAATATATTAGGCGGTGTAATTCAGAGTGACGCTGCCCGCCGTCCGTCCTTCTACGTCTCTGACGTTTGCTCTAATTCGACCCCGCCGACCTTTTCTCCGTTGTTATCGTACATGTGAGATCCAGATCGTGTTCCGTGGTGGGAGGTTTTATTTCCACGGGGAGCGCCATGCGGCGTGTCGTAGTGGCTGTATTCATTAATCTGCTCACGCGTGCCGCAGCTCGCCGCAGCCCGAACCCGGGGTTGACTGCGTACGGTGGGCGTGGATCGGGTTCTTGACACTGCGCCTTCATCAGCCGTATCTCTGGCGAGGTAGGAGCAGCCTTTGTATTAAGGGGTAGTTAATCTAAATAAAACCGCCGTCGAGCAGCACAATCAGCACTTCTTCCAGCCGACACTAAATTGTCCATTCAGTACTTTCACCCGCCGCAATCTAACAGCTATTCAAAGTATTTCTATCAGCCGAACAGCAGAGCAAAGAAGTTCAAGTGGCTGTGACCGTTCCAATTGTGAGAATCCTGCCATTTGGACCGTCGGACCGGCCCGTGTGAAAGAACATCCTCATAATGGAGCCTGTAGGTGATGATGCACCTTCTGTAGAAAGGCTTCAGCAGGATCCAGGTCGTTTTCTATGAACGCATTCATACCTGCTTTAATGGACAGAGTGAAAGACGTGGCGTCTTCAGTCAATGCTAATAAGCTAATGCTAAGTCATTTACGTTTTTAATTTCTTCGATCAAAAAGCTCAATCTTGGACTGATTTACATCACCTTGTTGTTCCTTATGCATATCGAATGAGCCATTTGGCCACACCCACAGAGCTCTGACCACACCCACAGAGCTCTGACCACACCCACATAGCTATGACCACACCCACATAGCTATGAACACACCCACCCACATATCTGACCACACCCACATGTACTCTGGCTCAAACCATAGGCCCCACCCCTGAAACGGTCACACGACGGCGAAGCCAAGAATTTTTCGAACAAATGGATATATAGTTAAACCACATTAAGCAATAAAATATTAACTTTAGAGCAAGTTTAGTTAAAACATTCTGAGATTTAACGAAAATTATCAATGATGTGATAGAAGTCAACTGAGAATTTTGGCGGACCAGCGCCGGGCGTTAGGTCCTCCTCAGCCCAAACGATCCGGCTGTTTGGTTCCATTCTGGTATAAAATGAAGCGGCACAAATTCTCCTACGTTTTGACGTAAAATGTCAGATGTCAGAATTCTGGGTTTTATTGCAAGTTGTTGGGAAGAATTTTCAGAGGGCCAGTCGGTCCCTCTCCACTCTTCAGTCATGTGACCACATCATTTCTCATGGACATTTGTTTTACAATTTTTTTTTTTTGCAATTTTCGCAAAAACAGACCAACTGCCAAAATATTTTTACTTAAAATTCATAACTGAGTATTCCTGATGGTGCCGTACATTTTGATGTATCAGTAAGTACGTTGAAGGAAAGTCAGTGTGCTTCTGTTCTTTGTATTCAGACACAATAAAAGAAGAAGAATCGGTAAAATATAAATAATAAATCACAGAAACATTACTGAGTCATTTGCTTTAACTCGCTGCCAATTAGTGGTGGAGTTAAAATCTACTTTCCCCATCAAGAACATTTTGTTCAGAATCCTGCTGCCATAAATAAGAGTCATCTGGAGACGACATACAAACCCCCCCCCCCCACCTTAGAATCATCTATTCATGGAGAACGTTGGTAAGACTATACACTGGGAAAAAAAACCTGTAAAATTTACGGTAAAATACCGTCAGCTTTGGTTGCCAGAATTGTACGGTAAAAACATATGGTCACCGTGTCCAAGACTTTACGGTAAATTTCCATTAAAAAAAACAGATATAATATCAACCTGTTTACGTTTATTTACTTAATCACATGTAATTACAGTAAATTAGATTTTTGTCTTTAGGGAATACTGTAAAAAATGTATTTCTGTTAAGAATATGTGTAAAACACAGAATTTTACAGTGAATATACAAAATATCCGTTTGTGGTCAAAGGTTATGGAGGATTCGTGATGGACCCAACTGACTAGAACATTAACGCTTTGATGTTCTGCTTTACTGTTAGCTTGAACAGTTTTTATTTAAAACTGGGAATGAACCTGTTTCTAATGTGAACCCTTGGCTATAAATAAGGGGGCCAGAGAAGGAGCCCTGGGGAACGCCGATATTGGAACTGACAAGCAAGATTTGTTGGAGTCTAATAATTTTGTTTATCCCACCTGGTTCCATCTGGGAAACAGTTTTAGGTCTTACAGGTGTTTTTTGACAAAAAAAAAATGCAATTCCCCGTTCAGGTTCAAAACCCATATTTCTCTCCTTACTGGCTAAAAAAGAGAAAAAGTCAAACGGAGCTCTTATTTGGGAGAAAAGTCCCCGGAATAATGAAAAATAAATCCCACATCTCTCCGGTGAGACTTCCTGTCCTATTTTTTGTTATATTTCAACATTCACTGAAGAAAATAAGATATATGCCGTGTCAGTTTTTCCATAAATATGGGAGTTATTGTGGGATTATTGGATATTTTTGTTTCCATGTGGAACGGTGACTTCAGATGCATCGATGCTCATTTTCATGTTGGTCTGCTCACATTCATCTTCATTGCAAATTGCTTATTTTGGAAAAAGTCCCACGGAATAATGGGAATTAAATCCCACATCCATCCAGTGAGACTTCCAATCCTATTCTTTTTCATATTTAAACATTAACTGCAGAAAATAAGATAAATGAAGTGTCAGTTTTTCCATAAATATGGGAGTTATTGTCAGATATTGGATATTTTTGTCACAACTCCTCCTGTTTCCATCTGGAACAATGACTTCAGATGCTTCGCTGCTGATTTTCCTGTTGGTTCGCACAGATTTATCTCCTCAGACGCTCTGAAGGAGCGGCGGTGAAGCTGTTATGGAAAAAAGCCCTCAGAATAATGAGAATTAAATCCTGCGTTCATCGGGCGAAGCCTTCGCTCTCATTCCATTGTCATGTTACAACGCTGACTGCAGGAAGAAGGATGAAGGCAGAGTCACTGTTTCCCCAAAATATGGGTGTTATTGTCAGATTATTGGATATTTATTGTTCTATTTTTTGTTGCAACCCTCCCTGCTTCCATCTGGAAAATGGCTTTAGATGCCGGTAAGTGCTTTGTTGGGAGGAGGCCAGGATTCGGAGGAGCATCCGACAACAAAAGTGCATCTTCTGGTAAGAGTTCAAACCCGTTTCACAGATTTATCTCCTCACACGTCCAAAGAAGGAGAAAGGATTGAAACGTCTTGAACTCTGTCGTCTGAAGGTCTCACATGTGGTGGAACGATCTGAAGCTGTTGCCGTAACGACGGCCCCCAACAGCCTATTTTAGAATCTTGATTGCAACATGGCCGCTGAGGAGAACGTTCAGCAGGAGGGCGGGTGCAGGTGGAACAGGCCGGTCGAGCTGTCACTCATGTCACTCGAGGAGCCCCCCCCCCCTCTGTGTGGACACGGGGGGGGCCTCCTCCCAAACGTGTTGTGATCCACTCATTCATCACCGTCAGCAAAGAGAGACCCCTGTCTTTCAGCTCCCCCCCCCCCCCACGTCTCTCTTTAACTCTTTGTGTGGCGGCCCCTGCCAGTTAACGCCGCTCTTCTTCTGCGCCGTCAGCGGCCTCTCTGTAATGGCTGCTGAAAAAAAGGCCAGTTGAAGTGTCGGCGCCGCCTGCACAGGAGTGCGTGTTGTGAAAATAGCAGCCATTCATGCGGCGGTCTTGTCTCGGCGCTGGCTGCGGTGGGAGCCTCGGACTGGTTCGGACACAGAGGCGGCTCTTGTGGGGGGACATTGGCGTCTTTGTTTGGCCCAGCCGCGGGAATGCATGTTGTCTGATTTTGACACATCCCATCATTGCGGCGCTGAGTAACCAGTGCCTTAGAAATGATTAACTGTTGACCCTCCACCAGAAAAAGGGGGAATCCTGGGCCGTATCTGGCGCTATCGGACCGGGCTAACAAGAGAGTTAAATAGAGGATACAACATCCTGTAGGCGCCGGCACCATCCATCTCCTCTGTCAGCCAGTTGGACAGAAGTTGTTCGGAGACTGATTGATGAGGTAGCCCCCCCTGAGGGAGAGCGGGGGGGGGGGCGACTACGACAGCTAACATGTATAGAAGCCACCAGGCAGGTCAGGCAGCCAGTCCCAGCTCCTGTCCCGGTTCCGGGCCTGGAGAAAAAGCAGCACTTAGCATTTCAAATGAAACCAGGAAGCTGGGAGTCATCTTCACCCCCACCCCCCTCATCCGTCACTGCCATCCGACCCCCACCCGCCTGATTGATAAGGTGTGAATTTAATACACCAAGTGGCTGTCTTTCACGACGGCTCCAGAACTTAATTATGCACATGACAGGTGTGATCTGGATCCACAGGAGACCCAAATGGATCCAAATCAGTCAAGATTGAAATGAGTGGCTGATGGACGGGTGCTGGTTCCTCAGTGCTAGCATTCCCCCACGGGCCCAGAACTCCTGGTGCGTGTCGTCTGACCCCGGCAGGTACCGGCCACACACGGATGGTGACAGGATATCACCGTTAGCACCAACGGTCCAGACTCCCATGAGACGGTTTCGATGGATCATTTCTGTCAATCACTATAAAAATGGTGTGTTTGGACTTAAGGGAACCAGCTCTTGATTCTTGAACATTTTAAGATGCACATTCTGGAGGCGGCAGGTTTGGACCAATCACTTTACCGCAGCGAGGGGCAAAGAACCCGCCACAGCCTGGCTGGGGGCGGGTTCTAGTCAGTGGCAGGAAACGAGGGAAGAGGTGCGTTTGATATCCGACACAGGACAAAAAGGAGGGTCACATCGTGGATCCGTCCGTGGCCTCGTTTCATCTCTAATATCTACTTTTCATCATCATCATCATCATCATCCTCATCATGGACATCTGTACAGTCCCTGATTTGGACCTCCTTTGCTTTCTAAAATTCTGTACTTCACAGACGGAGAAACGCTTGAAGTTGTTTTTCCCCAGAACAGATGCATGCTGGTCCTTCTGACCAGAAGCTACGACTGCATGATTCTATAAATCTGAGTCCTGCTCATTAGTAGAACCTGGACCGGCGCTGCAGTTCGCTCTGAACAGAAGGCAAAACGTTTGAGATGGTGCCTCAGAAACAAAGAGGGATTATATGTCATCCCGTGGCCCGTTTCAAACCCATACCCTCCTGAACCAGACGGGGAAGCAGAGTCTGGCAGCGGAGCGGGAGAAGTTGTTTCCGCGGATCGTCTTGCTCGAGCTTGTGCCAGCGGTGCATTCTGGGGGATCTGACCGCCCCGTTAAAACGTCAAATTTAATACCCCACTTTTACATATTCAGATCTTTAAGTAGGCTCATTTTACAAAGTCGTTGGGCTCAAGGGTCCGGGCTTTACTGCTGCACTGATTCACCCACAGAAACAAAGGAAAGAGAACGGAGGAGGATTTTCTCCGCCTGATTTCCAGATTCTGATCTCAGATCAGTGATAACCTCCTCTGGTTCCCCTTGGTTCTGGTCAGCCCGACTAAACGTGTACGAACCGATTCAGAGTGTTACATTCACCAAAGAGGGGATGAGGTGAGAGGTGATGACCAAAGTGGTTGGTCAGCTGTTTCATCAGGTGCGTGGTTGGTTGGTTTTCAGGTTGGGTTGGATGATTGATTGGTTGGTTTTCAGGTTGGGTTGGATGATTGATTGGTTGGTTTTCAGGTTGGGTTGGATGATTGATTGGTTTGTCAGTTGGTTGATTGGTTTGTCAGTTGGTTGATCCATTGGTTTTCATTCTTTGATTGGTTGGTTTTTCAGTTTGACGTTACGGGTTCACACAGACCTTAAAAAGTTGTCATATAAATGAAAAGAGGGACTAATGTCTAATGACGGTTGAAGTTTAGAAATGTTTTCGCTTCATTGAACCTATTACCACATGATGTTGTGGAGGGTTGGTGAAGGGGTCAGATTGGGTCAGATTGGGTCAGATTGGGTCAGATTGGGTCAGATTGGGTCAGACAGCGCAGCGTTACCTATTGTTCTCAAAACAGGGTTAACATAATTGGTTGATAAGGTTATTTATTGATTGATGGATTTAAAACTGGATTATATTTGAGACTGAAGAAAATGTCTAAATTAGATTTATCAGATTTATTTTTATTTACACATAATTAATAATAATAATAATAAATAAAGGTATTTTAGATGCATATTTAACCCTTGTGGCTCAAATGGACACTTTTGTCTTTTCACTTGCTGTTAATTTTGATTAAAAACATTTTTTTGAAAAGGTTGTGTATTTTGGGTAGAATTTTAAATTTCATCTTCAGATCCTTTAACATGTTAAATTGAATATAAACAAGAATTCTTCCTCATGGAATGTTGAGGGAAAAGATTTAATCATTGGAATCATTAAAATCTTAATTTTGGATCTCACTAATCATTTGTATATATGCTTCATTTTATTTTATTATCTTATCTTACAAAAAAAAAGATCAATTCAATATTTATGAAATAGAAAAATACCACTTTTTTTTTTATATATTAATCAAAAAATCTGTAATCTAAGAGGAATTTAAGGAGTTAGATTTCTTTTTTTGCACTTATGATCATCATCATCATCATCGTTGATGAAAATGAGAGTTATTTTAAGTATTTTATATTTTACGCCTGTTTAAAGACATTTATGTCCTTAAAGGATAAATCTCGATGCAATGAAGCAGAATGAATTAAAGTGGGCAAGAACCTAAAGAGGAGAATGACGACTCATCAGTATCCAGATCCTGGAATTTGACCCGCTGGTCCAAATCCCCTGCGCTGAATCCCATGAATAGCCAGAACCCCGGTGTCGGCCCTCATTCTCACACAGACAATGGTTCCCGGTCGGACATACTGGTAGGAGACTTTGTTAAACCCCTCAAAAGAAAGGAGACCTCCGTGACTTTGCGTCGGATAGCGTTATTTCCAAGGTGACGGCGGGGTCCGCATCTGTCCATGCATGAGGTCGGGGAATATTAACTTCATTTACACATGGCTGCAGACGGGCACAGCGCCACAATGGAGGCCTGCCTGTTGTGTTTGGTAACACGAGCGCTCCGGCTGACAGGACACTGTCAAGAAAGAAGATGGATGATCGCAGCAGTTGACCCCTGATCGCCCGAAGAGTCACCTCTCCGGCCCCCCGACCCCCGCATGACAAAGGAGACATTCCCCCTGGAGCGGGCGGCCCTCATCCCCACTTGCACTAACAGGTCCAGACGTCTCCATCGATCCCCGTTCGCGTTTCTGAGCTTTTGCCCTTTCCAGCCGTCTGAACTCGGCACAGATGTCTCTTTTTGTAATCGCCCGCCCGATGACTGTTGGCCAACTCCGTGTCAGAAGATGATGTCTCTGCCGGCTCTCCGTGGCACCAGAGGGTGAAAGTGATAAGTGAGCTGGGCCGGGTTCTGGCCACCCGAAGCGGAAGCAGGGAGGTTCGTGTGGCCGGTGACGCCAACCCCCCGGGACCGCCCGGGCCGCTAACTTAGCACTTCAATCTTCCTTGAAGGGCAGAATCAATAACGGGGTTACATAACCAGAGCTCCAGAGATCCAGAGCAAAGGAAGCAGAACTTAAGGTGTGGTTCTGTTCCAGGAGGATCTGCTCTTTCTTCCAGAGAGTAGTGTTGAAATACTGACGTCTGTCTGAAAGAATGAGCATCTTAAAGCTTCATCTAATGACTTATGCAGACGATTTAACCTTATTTAAGGGACTTTACAGACGGTTTGAGAAATGGTTCCAATAAATTATCAAAGAATAGCAAGAATAATGGCGGCAACAACTTTTTATTCCTCCATCACGGGGGGCGTACAGGCTTCCCCTCCTTCCATCTGTACGTCCCATATGTTCCGTACTTCCTGTTTCTAGTGGGGAGTGTTCCAAACACATCTCTACTTTTCTAGACCTGCTTTCTAGAAATCCTGAAGGTGTCCGTCTCATCAGATGCTGGACTGTAAAATTGGATTTGTTCCTAAACCTTCTTCTCAGTCTTTGGGCTGTTCTGTTCCGGGGTCATCTGGTTCCGTCAGTCCACCGGTATCCTGCTGACTAACGGTACCAAAACAAAAAAATAAAAAATATTCGCAGACACTTAAAAGCATAGAACAAAAACAAAATAATCAGAAACAAAAATAAATTCAGGGATTCTGGTTCTTCTGCAAAAACATCTTTTCTGTGTTTTCACACCGAGATGTTAGAGTTTATTCTATTTCAGATATCTGGCCTCATGGACCCCAGAGTTCGGACGGGTCTCCGTCTCGGGGAGTGACAGGCAGCCTTCTCTCTCAGCTCTGGGACCAGAGGGTGGAGGGAGGGGGTGGTGCTGGAGGTGGAGGGTCGGTATGCAACGCCACAATTCAGAGATAATGCTCAGTTGCTGACTGGGGACATTTTAAGTGTCTATTTCGCTCGGGCTGCAGGGGGCTTTGGATCAGTCAGACCTTGTGGACCCCGTTCTTTCTACTCCCTTCAAAGATGCGCCGACCATCTCATCTTTTAAAGACCCCCCCCTGCTGGTCCTGAGGGTCCTGTCTGCTGTTTGTTTCCGTGTGAGCGGAATGAACGAAACAAAAGATGATTTGGTAGGGACTTTTTCCACGTCACCGAAGAAACCGTTTCAGAAGAAGAACCGCTGAAGGAGGCAGAGACCTCCTAAGCCTTAAGCTGTGGACTCCCTCGCTCTGGCTCCTCCACGTTTTGCAGACAGAGCAGATTACGCCACTATGGAGAAAAAATAATAGCCTGCGGCGCTCAGATACCTTTAGTCTAGTGTGTTAACATTTTTCCTGAAGCCATTACTTGTGTGTCTTTGTCTGAAATGGGACGTGATGTCATCGGTGATGTCAGCGGTGATGTCATCGGTGATGTCATAGAGTTTGCCTGAGCTGGATGGAGGTGGTGACGCGCTAACTGGTGGATGATTCACGTCAGCGGCGGTTGTCTTAGCTATCATGTGTTCAGGTTGGTCTTTGTTCTCAAGCAGTTCAACAGATTGTTTGCGTTGCTTTGCGGCACAGACACAACTAGATTTCTACGAAGTTTACTGAACCCAAAATCATGTTGTGGTAGGGATCCTGTCGGCGGGATCCTAGCATCCAAATGGTTCATTTTTGTTTCTGCTATCTGCCTGCAGGAAATGCTTTCACAGGCTCTAGGGATCAGCTGTGAGTGGTCAGGCATTAGCCTAGGAGTGCTTGATTTTCTTTGCAGCGGTTGCGTTCTACAGCGTGGAGCACGCATTTTAAACATTAATATCATTCAATTACTTTTAAACTTAATGTGGGAAGCCCGAGATGTTGATGGAGAACAAAGGAGTCTTGAGGGGAGGGGCTCCGTGTGCAGACGCAGCTGCTGCGGCGGCGGTGGCGGCGTGGGAGCTGTAAATTTCACTGATGTAATGCGTTTATTCTTAAGATGCCCTTCGTTTTCCACTTCCAACTCTATAACTCAGCAGGAGCTGAAAGAGAAAACAGGTGTTCTTCGGTTTGCTCTTTAATTCCAAATTGCTCCACTTTCACATCAAACTCGCCGAGCGGGCCTTTACCATGACTCGCAGCGCCGCGGCCCGAGCATTAGCTTAAATTTCACCATAACTTAATCAGTGTCTGTCTTTTGATCTCTGCTGCTTCCTTTGGGTTTTTCTCCGCTCAGAGGGCAGAACCGGTGCCCTGCAACACGGTGTAAGGGAATGCTAATCCTCTCTTTGTCTCTCGGGGAAAGCTACTTATCTCCCACTAAGCACAGGTAGCTGGGATGAATGGCCCGGTTGTCTGAATGTGTGGGGAGCAGCAGCGGCGGCCAGACCGGTCCATTCCAAGTATGAGAAGGATCCTGCAGAATGTGACATCAGATTCCTTAAACCCATGTTTCAGCGCCTTCTTTTATTGGTATTATAGTAACCGACACCTCGGTTCCCTCCTTCATCCCGGCCCAGAGAGGTGTCCCAAACGGGCCCGGTTGGACAGGGTTTGACGTGGAAACTCTATCGACGTCCTGTGAAGAGATTTTCAGTTCTTCTGCTTTCCTTTGTGCGACCCGCCACTGTTTCCCAGAGGTGGATCGGCGCCTCGCCTCTCATAGGTGGGAGATTAAGATGTCTGCCAGCGAGAAAAACAGAAAAACCCAGCTGCTGAGCATTTCTTTCTTCATTGAAAGAAGAAGGAGGAAAAGATTTAGAGCGGTGCAACAGGCTCGGGGGGGAAAAGAGAATCAACAAACACCTGCTGCTTCCTTTGTTTGCTGCTCTAAACGGACGGGAAAAAAAACAGATTTGAGCCGGAAAACAGACGAATTACTGATATTTATTGTTTTTCCAATGATTAGAATATTCAGTGTTTTGTGTCTCATTGTCAGTAACACACAAAAGTTATTGTTCCTTATTGTAGATTTGATGGTTTGTGTGAATAATCATGCAAAGTAACGACGGTTCTGTGTCTCATGGCGATTAATAAATGGCTGTGAGCGACAAGGACGATCCTGAAATCCTTCGCCGCTGTGTGATAATCTGGGAGTTTAACTCGCAGTGTTTTTTCTCAGGATCCAAAATCAGGGGCCTCCAACGCCGCTGGGGGTTCATAATCCAGTGCCCTCCTGGTGCCGGTCCTGGATAAATGATTTGGGTTGCATCATGAAAGGGCTTCAATTGCAAAATAAAAAACCTTTTCAAGCTCACCAGCGTGGATAAAACTTGTAGCAACAGCCAATCAGGAGCAACCAAAAGGAAATCAATCCTCTTTAAAGTCGAGGATTCCAGCCTCGGTGCCACCTGAGATTCAGATCTAGGCTTCATATCCCAAACAAACGCAACTAAAAGATCATTTTTTCCACTTCAGAATCTTTGATCAAATTCCTGTCGTCTTCTTCTTGTTCGTCATCCGGCTGGTTCCTGTCGGGGTCGTCTGTTTCCGTAGTTACCGCCGGTACCCAGTTGACTTACTTTACCCTGATTATGAATCGGTGTTACCCGGGATGCCCTTCCTGACGCAACTCTCCCCATTTATCCGGGCTTGGGTCTGGCACTAAGATTAGACTGATTTTCACTAAAAGAGCCAACTGATGTTATTTATCTCGATACTGTCATGCATTATTTACTGTCTCGCTAAAAGCCTCTGAGGGGATTAAAAGTATTAAAACTACTGCAGCTTGAGAAGGAACCAGACCAATCATCCAGTCCAGTTCTAACTTCCTGTCAGAACCCTGTTCTGGACCCACCAGCAACCACTCATAGTCTAAAAACCTGTAATATGGATGAATTAGTGACCCTAAAGTCTCCGAGTGAGAGTGGTGGTCTGTCTTTATGTGTGGACCCTGTGTTGAAGCACCATCTTCTGCTCAATATCAGGTGGGATAGGCCCGGAACCAAGCCCTGAGCCCTGAAAAAGCACAAGCCGTTGCAGAAAATGGATGGATGAATGTCTTAATACAAATATACATCAGTCAAACATTTGTATCGTTGCTTTCTAATGAGCATTATTGCCTTTGGCCCTGAAAAAGAACATCTCTTTTCTCTGTTCGTCACCTTAATGTGAGAATTCTGTTCTGGCGGGTGAGGAAACTCAATGTTTGCACTGCAGCCAACATAATAATAACTCATGTACTCCTTCAAGGTGCACTTGGTTTCTGTAAAGCCTTTGTGGCTACTGAAGTCCACACGTCGCCCTCAAGATCAATTGAGTTGTCCTTTTCAAGCCGGAGAAATACTCGGCTCTGATTTTTGCCACGTCTGTCTGCCTCGCTGCTGTGAAATTACCTACAAGACGTACCGCCTCTTACTGTGCCGGGGAAAACACCTCAGGCTGGAGTCCATAAAAGAGATGCAGCCATAGTTCAGTATTCATAAAGTGCCAGTAAACAGAGTCTGATGAAGGTCCACGCCGAGGCCCACTATTTACGGAGGCAAGGAGCATAAGTCACATCTAATCAGAGCTACAGGCTAAGGCCCGGGGCTACATTAACGCGGTCCAAATAAGTTCTGAGTGAGCTATCGACATCATAATGCACCGTCAGGGTCCTAATTGTTCGCTCCGGCGGTAAAAGCGAGAAACAAAAAGCAGGAGTTGGGTTTTAAATAACATTTCACGGCTGTCTGAACCTGCAGCCAGACACAGGCCCGGTTTCAAATAGCTGTCAGAGAATATTTATGGCGGCATTAACGATGGATTGGAGCCTAATAGGAGTGATCAGATGAGCCGAGGGGAGAGAAGACCGTCGCAGGTAGAATGTGGCGCCCACCGGAACGTAGCTGCACCACAAGGCGTTATAAAATGTTCTGTCGTTGGTCTTTGTCTAAACAGAAAATGCCTCATTTGAAATCTCATTATAAGACCCTCACATCTAGATACACCTCTGGAGGCTGCAGGCAGGATTGATTAAAGGAGGCCTCAGTGGAAGTTTGGTTTTGATTGACCAGCGTGACCCATGACCCCTCCTTTCACAAGGTTTGTGTAACACGTTGAGGTGAAAAATGGGTCAGCCGTTTTTGTGTAATTTGGGAAACTCTTGTCAGTAATGACTTCTCGCTCAGGCTGGACCGAAAAATCAAATGGGTTTTTTTCCTCGCCCATCCTGCGTCCTGTTACCGAGTCTGGTTGGAAATCCGGAGGTCATGTGATAGGTGCTGAATGCACCCGCAATACTGTCCACAGCGTTCTGGACACCTACAAGTCCAGATACGCCGGTAACTTTAAAAAAAAAGAAGAAGTTTTGGCACACAGAATGGCAAAAAATAATCAATAATCAAGATTATTGATTTTCTGTCTTGTTAGCATGTTGCTATCAAATAAACTTTTTTTCTGCCCTGGAGCTTTCAAACAAAACTTTATTGTACAATTGTAAATAGCGACAAGAGGCTACAAAAGCCTACAGTGTGAGGCCAGCTTTACTAACTCAACCCTCCTTTTGTTCAAATAAAAAGGACAAACAGGTTCTGAACTTCACCGAATGACTTTGGACCTCTGCAACGTTCCCCGATCCCACGGGCATCTAAAGCAGAATCCTCGCAGGAATCTTTTGAAAGAAAAAAGCTTTTGGGATAAGTACCAAACTTTGAGATATGCCTATAATCTGCGTCGGAGTATTGAAGGAATATCCATATTTCAAAGGATCCCGGTCCATGCTTAGAGGGCATGCATATGGTGGTCCATGCATATAAGTATACATACGTATCCCAGTTCTGCGTTGGCTGCCAGAACCATGCAAAGGAAAAGACACTCGGAGGAATGATACTTTTTAACTACAGGCCTGTGCTTAGCGGCGATATCATTATAAAGACATTATAAAGTACAAAGATGTCCCCCCCCTGGAATGGCGGCGGCCTTGGCGAACCTTTTACACAAAGAAATGGTCCTTATTTGAAATAAGAAAATAAACTGTTTCCTTTATCAGGCTTGACCCGTTCCACCTGGCATTCATCAGCATCGAGGCCCGCATGTTGGTCCTGTCGGCTGCTCTCCTCCCTCTGCCTCTTTTATCACTCTAATGGGGTGCTATCTCCAGGCTGCTCTCCCCGCGACTCCCTTCTCCGCGCATTCTTTCCACATCAATCTGGACACACGGGCGGATTTAACACATAATCAGGCCGGATAGGAGGACGGCCCGGAGAAGGAAGTAGGCCCAGTCCTGACAGGACTCATCACGCCTGGACCGTGGAGACATGAAGGCCCACCACTAGTCTCTCTCTCTTGACGTGTCCCTGAAAGTCTGCAAAAACAAAGGGACTCCTCCACATTTATAGATGAGGTGAAACTCAATAATCCAGCTGCCCCGCTTGAACCAACCAGAATCATCCATTTTCAGCGGTAGCTAATAAAGACCGGAGCTTTAATCGGATTTTTGGCCCCCTGGGAGAAACTTACATTTTTTAAAATTCTTACACCAATCTAATACCTGAGTCTGGATATGAGCAGCAAAGTACAGGAGGACTTTTTATTCCTTCTGTATCCTGCAGTACGATTTATTCTGTCTACATCTGCAAAGCGGAAAGGGTCCAATCTGCTCATAGTTAGGAGGGTCTGTATTAGAGCTGGGCAATGAATCGAATCCAATTCAGTCGTTTATGCCATCTCATTTTCGCAAGAACAGCCATTTTGCATTTGTAAGACGAGATGCAGCAAAAGGTTCCCAGGGTTCGTGCTACTTGTGTGGGTGAAGGAAAAAGCAATCTGCCGGTTTGAGACAGAAGTACGAATAAAAAAGACAGAAGAGAACCCTGCTGATATATATAAACCAAATAACTGAGCTTCTACTAAGAAACGCTTCTCATTCTGAGGTGCTGGCGGTGTTTTTGTATTCAGAGAGGACCATGGCTAGCTTACAGAGCTCAATACCGCAATAAGGACGCCATTCTGGGGCGCCTTTGTTACTTTATAACTAGAAAGCACTCAGAGAGCGCAAACAGAACCCAAGTTCTCAAAAGTGTGTGTGTGTTCATGCGTAGGTGAGTGGTTGAGCGAGGGCGAGAGAGGGAGAGTGCAAGTGTGTGATGGTGAAGGTAGGAGGAAGCAGTTATTCAGAGGATTCGGGGCAGAAAGACAATTATACGTATAGAACAGTTGTCTCTGAATAAAAGCTGCAGGTTCTCATCTTCGGTTTGTTGATTACTGCTGTGGTGAAGTGTAAAAGGAGTTAGTCCTACAGGTTCACTGATTGGAATTTTCTCGCCCGATTCCGACTTCTGATTTTTCTAAAGTCTGACTGGTCGATACTGAGTCTTTATATTTTGACAGCATACACACAAACACACAGAAGGCTCGTGGTTAACTCTACGCTCAAAGCTTTAGCCGCTCTGCCGTCGTTAGCTTCTTGAAACTTCCTTTTTTCCTCGGGTTGATTCATTTTGGAAGTCTTTGACTAAGTTTGTTGTGACAAACGTTTTCGGGGTCGTTCCCACGCAGATTATTTTGGCCTTTCTGGTTTTACGACTTGCCTTACAAAAGGCAAATTTGTTCATTCATTTCTGAGTTATTGCAGAAAAAACCTTCAAAAGTGCCCTAAATGTCACTGGTTAAGAAAACATCATGAAATCATGTCATGAGGTCATGAGGTCATGAGGTCATGACGTAACGTCACAAAATGCAATCATCTCTAGGATATGACAGAACAGACTTCTGGGTAAGATTTCACGTAAATTCTGTCATTAATCTTGTCAGCAAACAAACGAACAATCAGAGTTAAAAAAAAAGAAAAGATACACAACGCCCTCGATGGAAACCAAACATCTGAGCTGTAACATGATGTCATTTCTTCTTACAACTAAAATGCCTGGTGACGATCTTAGAAGCTACTTCAATCAATCGCCGCTCCTGTTATGTTGCGGTATATTGGGGCGGTGGAGGAGGTTGTGTGATCGGCCCCCAATTGGAAGCTGCTGCAGTCGGCAGGTAGTGGGGGGGGGGCTTCACCTCAGGGATTGGTTGAATGCGGAAAACTAATTTGCCAACGTTGTCCTGCATGATAATAAAGGGTATACATTATTATCTGGTCCTCTGCTCCAAGGGTAAGGCGCTCCCAGACTCCTCTCTCTAACACGTGGCTGATTTTCTTCGTCCTTTCAAACGTCCTGGATGTTCGTCGTGGACACTAAGTCCTGTAACGCTTTGACCGTCGTCGCCTCAGACAGTGAACAGCAACTTGCACATTTTTAAACAGGCTGTTGGCTCGGTTTCTTTGCGGAACTCACAAGATATACGACCCCATGCAGACGCCGGTCATCCTTCCAGGAAAAGAGCTGAAGGAAACTGGATGTAACTCAAGAAGTTTAAGAAAAGTTCAGCTCAGAGGAGAAAAATACAGATTTCCCCTCCGGCCGTGAGATAAGGACACTTTGTTTAATTGTCGGGGCTGATGTGGGTCGCGACACAGAGACAGGAATGTTTGATTATGGCTATCCCTCCACTGCGAGGATCCCTCCATTCTCAGGCTCCTCTTCCTCCATCTCTGTAAAAGTGCTGACTGCAGCTCGTCTCAGACACATCACCAAATGAGAGCGCTTGACCACTGGAAGGGAAATTACAGATGCTGGTTCTGTGGGCCGCCGAAGAGCTGGCTGGAATGTCAGACTCGTGTTTTTCTTCCCTCCGCCTAACCTCAACCTGCTTCTTTCAGGACTTCTCTCTCGCTGCCGTAAATAAGACCGCGAGGCTTCCGTTGTGTCGGAGCGTTCTTCTAAAAACACACCCGCCTCCGAGGCTCGTGGAGAAGGTGTGCAGAAACCTATCTGTTTTCCATGAGTCACTCCAAAGGCCTCGTCCGATCTCATGTTTCATGTTCGACACTTGTCAGAGTCAGCAGAGGCTAAGGAGCGCGTGACGCCTGGACATGTTTGCGTGGGCGTCTGCCGGCGAGGCCTCAGTCATCCTGCCGGTTATGAAGGCCGGAGGTAAAGTTCACAAGGAGAAAACTCAGAAGTTGCTGCAGGGACACTTAGCGGAGAACCTCCCATTCATCATCATCATCATCATCATCGTGCCGTTTCAGTGTTTGCGCTCCGTCTTGTGCCAGGAACGGAATTACTCCAGCAGCCCGTCAGTGTTTGCTGCTGGGACTGGAATGCCGGGCCGGGCCGGGCCGGCTGTATTTGTACTTGTCACTCACTGAACTGTTAGCGCCGGGGAGCCGCAGGAACACTCGCCGGCGTCACGCAGGCACTCCAAGCCTGAGTCCTTGTTTTCCACCTGGTTGCTTCTGTAAACATATCTGGATGCCAAACTCAGTCGGACTCACGGCTAAACACAATTACGTGTTTCCACCGTCGCTGAGAAATAACTGGTAGAAGGAGCCGTGTTCAACCCGCGGGGCCGAGCCGAAGAGGAAGACGAGTGGATTCAAACAGATGTCTAAGTTTAGGGGGTCAGGTCATCATTCCAGCAGTTATGTTGCTCATTTTCCACTGGTGAACAGGGCAATAAGTCTCAAACCCCCTACTTGAACGGGACAGGTTTTTACCGGGGGTCCTGTTGTTGTTGTTTGTTGACGACATTGATTTTCCTTTGATTCATTTTTTCCTTTGCCCGACCTGTTCTTCCTCTATCCTGGTCAAATGATGGCGTCCTCAGTGAATATAATGAAGTAGAGTTTTGAGAGGCCCAATGCTGGTTAGCCCTCATTAGTTCTTAACCGGCGTGGTGGTACCACATCTACATACATCTTCTGATCTGCATATGTGGACCTCATCGTCAGTGTTTGAGGTCTTCAGCTCCATTAGCACTAGAATCACCTGAGGACCTCATAAGGTCTGAATCACTAAGTAATTATGTTATTAAATTATATGGAACACATCCCAGTTTATACTGTTGACACATCTGGATCAAGAACCCGACAGAACCTTTTTTTGAGCGGTGTGTGCTGGTATGGGTTCAAGAAAGGACAGACGCTCATAAAATACAGCACTGCCTTTTTTTAAAAACATTTTTTTAGAAGCAGCAACATTTGAAAACACTAAGTAGCAGCAGTGAGAAATGTTCTTTTCATGGAGGGGAAGAAAAGGCCAGCGGTCGTAAAGTAAAGTCTGGACATCCTGCGTTTGGGATAAGCATCAATTTTAAGAAAAACAGAGCCAGAAACTGCAACAACCAGAATGTCTGAATCTCTGCGAACAAAAGTGAAGGAATAGTTATTTGCTGTTTTCCAATAAAGCTGTGTTTACTTTGGAGAGCCCCCTTCCTCCTCCTCCTCCTCCTCAGACCCCGTCCTCTTAGTCTGAGCTGTGGACCCACTTGTCTGCTGGAGTGTTGCTCGCGGTGGGAGATAGCTCCGGTCCCTGCCGGGCTTCCCACCCCTTCTGCTCAGCGGCCACCCGGCAGATGAGCTCTCCCAAACCCAGAGACAAACAGACCTGCTGGTTTATGAGAACGCTTCAACAGCTCGGCATGGTGGGAGAAAGCCCGGTCTGAGGGGAGGAGAGCTGGATCCGGCCAATCTTTAACCCGCCACAGAAAGTGTCAGCATCAACATCCTTGTTGACGCGTTTACGCAAAATTTTATCGCTCATCAGAAATGCACATCCAAAATCAAGCGAGGAAATACGCTGAGCAAGCACAAAAACAAGATGCTGCATATATAAGATTCGGCCCGGTCGGCATTTTTAAGGCAGTCCTCATTCTCCTCCTGGTTCTGTTTTCAATTATCGGCTGGAGAAGGTGGATGAAGATTTTGCATTAGAATCATGAATTCTTCTTCTTCAATCGCTTCCTAAAGCTGCAGCGGTGCAACAAATGGAGACTGACAGGACGTCCATGTCGCTGGAAGGTTGGGGGTGGGTGGTGCACCCCGAGCTGCAGCCTCCTCCTGGTGCTATTCTGGAAGCGTTAAAACAAGAAACCCGCAGCCGCCTTAAAGCTCCGACTTATCCCAGACCTGTCACAGGAGGCCCAGTCCAATATATCTCCCTTGAAACAGGAAATAAAATCCAGATCAGCGATGAGGGGCCGCCGGCGTGAGAAGGATTGCTCCTTTCCCCTCAGCGACTCATGCAAAATGCATTTTTGCTGTAATTTCATCGTTTGTATTCGGAGCGGCTCGAAGAAATATAGATTTATTGCGGATTGTTTAAGGAATCATGTGACCTACATTGCAGTTGTCCTCCAGGCGAAGCACACACAGCCGGTCGCAGTGGATTAACCGACATCCGGGCGAAAATAGCCCGACCCAGAATAGACGCTTTACTCCGTACTAGTGTTTAAACCAGAGGAGGCCGGTCCGTGGAGGCAGAGGAGGAGGGTCCTCCTTCTGTGTCCGAGAGGCGAGGGATCCAAAATTAGGTTGACGTGAACCGTTATCAAACCTCAGGATCATTTATGAAATCATTTTTATATCTTCTGTGGAAATTTCTTTTAACAATGACTCAAGGGGAAAGGCAGTCTGTGTAAAGTAGTAGTGGAGGGCAGAGGAGGGCAGACTTTGCCTTCCTCGTTTAGAGGCGGGATCTAATATATCAATTTAATTTATTTCAGGTTGCTTCTTCTTTTTTTTCACGTGAATCTGCTGTTGGCCAAAAGACAAGAAATAACTAACTAAGAAGAGAATTTTGTCATATAAAATCCAAACCACAAGAATTAATCACGCGTTTGTCAATCACAGGTGACAAGGATTCGTGACATTTGTCGTAAAAACGCGTGTTTGATCGAGTTATTAAAGGAAATTAAAAAGAACATTTTTAGCCTCACTCGCTGCCACTGGTTCAAACACCCATTCCTCAAACGCTGGCGAGCGTTCCGTGGATTTACCTTTGTCGTTAGGTGCTTCTGCGGCGCCTTCTGAGAAATGAGAATCATTTGTGACTCGGGAGAAATGGCGGCTGGATAAATGATTACGGTTAAAGCGTGCGATTCATCTCCCGGCGCGCAGGAGGGGATGAATCCTCGGCGCTATCAGTCGGAGGTTTGTTTACCGCCCCGGTCAAAGGTACGATGTTGAAATTATCCATGTGCCGCCGCTCGATGCGCGGCGCTTATCAGCGTCTGCTGTGAGGAATGTTTGCGCCCAGAGATAGAACTCCTTATAAACAAGCAGGACCTCAGAAGTGACCCGAGGAGCGCTGGGAATAAGAATAGCCTCGTTATTCTGCTCCGAGAATGAGAGCTTGGTCTTTGTGTCTCAGCTAATGCTTCGACAGGAGGTGTGTGGCGCGGGCCACGTCGGGCCCGGGGGGCCCCGGGGGGCCGGGTTCATGAAGATACCAGAGATGGTTTGTTCCGTCATGTCCCGCTCAGGTGTGGAGTGAGAACTCTGTTGGTGGATCTAATCCACACAACTGTTTTTGTTCAAAAAGCTGTGGGAATTTCACAAATCTACTCCACCAATCCTCCATAACATTATAACCACCCGCCTAATATTGTGTAATGTCGCCAAAGCAGCTCTGATCCAGATCTAGAGGCCTGGACTCCACCAGACCTCTGAAGCTGAGCTGTGCTATCTGGTACCAAGACGTTGGCAACAGATCATATAGTTCCGATCAGCCATATTATTATAACCATCTAGCATCTGTAAAGTAAAGACTTATACCAAAACAATAGTACCAATATTATGTATTAATATTACGTCTTCAACAGTCTTATTATTCAGGCATGACGTTACATTTAACATCATTACATTTATTATTATACGTAATATTCCTTTACAGTATCATTACCATGTTTAATTACCATGCGCTTAATATCATACTTTTATTTTACATTTACTTCTTATGTTCTTTATTTTTACATTCTCCCTTAAATGTAACTCTGTTGTCTTAAATAAACGGTTTTATGTTCTTTTACTGTCATTTTGGCGCCAGAATTTCCTTTGGGGTCAAAAAAGTTCTTTTTCATTCATGTTGCTGCTGCAGAGACTTTCCTCCTTTTTTTTATGTAGGTTTCTTTTCCTTCCTCTCATTCTTTCTTTTCTTCCTCTTGCAGCGTGCGGTCGTGGTTTCTACAAGTCTTCCTCCCAGGACCTCCAGTGCTCGCGCTGCCCGGTGCACAGCTTCAACGACCGCGAGGGATCCTGGCGCTGCGACTGCGAGGACGGCTACTACCGAGCCTCCTCCGACCCGCCTTCTGTGGCCTGCACACGTAAGTCTGCCTCGCCGTCGCTACGTAAACACAGACACACCTGTACGGGGGAAAACCCCGCCCTCACGGAGGCTCCGGATGTTCTCCGTAGTTCTCCACCCGTGAGTCACAGGTGTCTGTCTGTCTGCTAACGGTGAGAGGAGCAATTTATAGTTTCTGTCTGAAAGATTGAAATTACGGTCGTCGGCGGCGGCGGTTCAGGCATCACGACGCGTCTTCATTTCTTGATGTCTTATTTGCTGAAGCTTAAAGGTGGAGCTGATTTGCATCCAAATCCTCCCTCAAACACGAAGGTGCTGCTGCAAACGGTCTCTTTGATTTCAGCTACTGTTTTGGGAGCGACCGGCCCCCCAGTGGGACGTCGACAAGTTTGTGTGTGGAAATAAACAAGAGCGTCAACATAATCTGTGTTCTACTGATAATACCTACAAGACTCCTGGACGGCACATACACACACATACACACACATACACAAACATATATATACACAAATACATATATATACACACAGACACACACACAGACACACACACACACACACACACACACACACACACAGACACACACACACACACACACACACACACACACACACACACACACACACACACACACACACACACACACACACACACACACACACACACACACACACACACACATATACACACATACATGCACACACAAACACAGATATACACACACACACATATACACACACACAGATACACACACACATATACACACATACACACACATCTACACACACACACACAGACACACACACACACACACACAGACACACACACACACAGACACACACACACACACATATATACACACACATATATACACACACACACATATATATATATACACACACACATACACACACATATACACACACATATACACACACATATATACACACACACACACATATATACACACACACATATATATATACACACATACACACATATATATATATACACACATACACACATATATATATACACACACACGCACACACACACACACACATACACGCACACACACACACATATATACACACACATATACACTAACACACGCACACACACACATATACACACATACATGCACACACAAACACAGATATACACACACACAGATACATATACACACACACACATACACACACACACACATACATATACACACACACATATATATACACGCACACATACACACACACAAACACACACATATACACACACTCACACAAACACTCTCACACACATACACACACATACACACACATACACACACATACACAAACATACACACATATACACACACATACACACACATACACACACATACACACACATACACACACATACACACACATACACACACATACACACCTCTGTCCTCCTTCCTTTTACGGCTTTATTAAGAAGCGGAGCGACTGAATTAACATTAATATTTATCTCGTACCATTTTGGCTTGATTCAAACGCCACAAACTGAATTTTCAGAATATCAGCACATCCTGAAGAACGCCGCTTTTTCCCTCCGCACCCAAAGTAGGCCAAGCGGCGTGCGTCTGCATGGAATCATGGAATGAAAGCGAGGATTAGGGATGGATGGATGGGATGTTGGATTTATTGCTGTAAACATTGTTTGAAAAATCATCATCAACCCAAAACTCTCCGTATTTCAACACCGTCAGACGTGCCTTTGATCTTTTCCACGTAGCTGTGAATCTCAGAAGAGATTAGTGTTTCCATTTATTTTATTTTATTTCATCCTTTTCAGTTAAAAACAAAAGAAAGTATCGTTCTGTGTCCGTGCCGAAACCATCTCTGCAGAAAGAAATAAAGAATTAAACTCCGACTCTTCTGAACGTGGTAAATGAGAGAAGCGACTTTCTCTGCGGGATAATTAACAGACTCTCTATCTATGACGATGAGTCACCTCGTCTTCGCTGGTGGAGGAGGGATCCAGCCCCTAATGGATCCGAGGTTGGACCTGAGGCTGAGCAGGCGGACGACACAGATCTGCTGCAGGGGATGAAGAAAAGATTTGATCCTTCTTTTCATCTGGGAGTTTCATCTTTTCGAGTGCAGAATTTTACAAAGGCCTGATTCTTTGTTATTGTTGGGACATTTGTGACTCAATCTAATCCGACAGTGTGGAAATGAACAAACAGAGAAACATCTCTCTGTTTACTCCATGACTAAAACTAACCAGTAGAACAATGTTTTCTGGGTTTTCAGTTTTTCTGTAGTTTTTTCTTCTCTGTATGTTCAGTTTATCCAAAGTTTCTCTTTCCCCGTACTTTCATTTACGCTATAGTTTCAGTTTCTCTGTACTTTCAGTAATAGTTTCAGTTACTCTATAGTTTCAGTTTCTCTGTAGTTTCAGTAATAGTTTCAGTTACTCTATAGTTTCAGTTACTCTATAGTTTAATTCCCTATATAGCTTCAGTTTCTCTGTAGTTTCAGTTTCTCTGTACTTTCATTTACTCTATTGTTTCAGTTTTGCTATAGTTTCAGTTACTCTGTGCTTTCTGTTTTTCTTATGTTTCAGTTACTCTAGTAGATTTAGTTTCTCTCTAGTTTCAGAAACTATAGTTTCAGCTTGTCTATAGTTTCATTTACTCTGTAGTTTCAGTTTATCTGTAGTTTCAGTTACTCTATAGTTTCAGTTTTTCTTTTTCTTTTCATTTTCTCTCCAGTTTCGGTTAGTTTACAGCTTCTCTATAGTTTCAATTTCTCTACAGTTTCACTCTGTAGTTTCAATTCTCTATAGTTTAATTTACTCTGTAGTTTCAATTTATCTGTAGTTTCAGTTACTCTCTAGTTTCAGTTTATCTATATTTTCACTTTCTCTCTAGTTTCGGTTAGTTTACAGTTTCTCTCTTGTTTCAGCTTAAAATACAGACTCGATAAATGTCTAAATGGACGGGAGGAGGACATTTCTTCTGAAAACTCGTCACCATGCATTTAATGGCCACAACTTTTCCCTCTTTGTATTTGCCGACCACATCATCATAACCTCCTCATCCATCGCCACGTTTGTTACCGTGGAAACGTTTGACTCTTCGCTGGCATCAGGTGGATCTTTCAATCTCCACATAAAGGAGGCATGGAAACATTTCAGCATCAACAGACACAACATTTGAAATGAATGCATTTACTTTCCAACTTAGATGGAAGATCATTTAACCTGAACAACCGATTCACTCCTCCAGAAATCCTTTCATATTTACTTTTACAGATGGAGGATGAATGAGACTTTACTCTGTAGACCTGGACCCGATCAACCTAAGTAATGCAATTCTGTCATTCTTAAAGTGACAGGATGGAGGTCGGGTTTATTTTGATCAAATAAATGATTTGGACCCGCCGAAATCCAGAACCACCTCAGATGCAACCTTACCGATCCAGATCTACTCTGACCGCCCTCGTCGGATGTTAACGCCTCGCTCAGATGCCTCTGATCATCACGGATGAAGGGCAGGAGTCAGACGGTAACGGGAGGAAAGTTCCCCCCACGTCTTTGCCGTGTCCTCTGGCTGTTGCCTTCTGGGTAATAACCTTGGCCAAGTAGCTCAGTAATTACTAAAGTTTCCCAATGCACACTTTTCATTATTCATTTTCATTAACTCCGCTTCAGCACTTGATGACCCCCCCCCCGTACTATTATATATGTAAATATGTATTTTTAACTTCTATGAATAGCCTCCTCCTCCTCCTCCTCCTCCTCCTCCTCCTCCTCACTATACATGCATTCATCACTGGATTAAGCCGGCGTGACCAGTAGTCAGCGTTATTTCCTTTTTCAGCTTCCTCCCCAGCAGGAGTGAAGAGTAATTGAAATACTTTATATGGAGCCTAAAACCAAGGTTTTTTTTTTCTTTTCTTGTCAAGCCCACATATTATGTGCTCTAACAAAACAGTGAGATGCATCTCTGGCATGCACAGATGAAGAGTGGGTCTTATGAGATGAAGATGTAATGTGGGGTCTTGAGGAACCAAAGTGACGCTGAATAACGATGAAGGACGCTCTCCTGAAAACATGGCGCCAAACGGATCCGTTTCCATGTGGTGCAGGTGGAGGAGCAGGAGGAGGAGCAGGAGGAGGAAGGGCTTTTGTTGTTGAATGTTTGTTCATGCCACTCAAGAGCAAACTTGCGAGAATAGGAGATGTATGCGGACGGAGGCTTTCTCCCCCGAGGCGACCGGCGACTGGAGCTGTTGACAGGTCGGGGAATGGGCATCAATCACGCAACAGCTGCGAGCAGCGCTGGTGCAAGCTGAGGGGCTGAAAAGGGCAGTTGTGAGCAGTCATCTCCTCTTCCCATCCCCCGCTGCCCCCCCCCCCTTTAAAAATGTACCACTTGGACAAGATGATGTCTGTCAGGGGGTCCGTCCCGCTGGAGTTGCTAGGGGACCGTTGGAGTTCTGCAGAATGTCGGGCTGCTGCTGCTGCCTGCAGACATCAGAACCTCAGCTGGAGATCAATAAAACCGCCTTCTGTGTCCACAGCTCTTTCTGCCCGCTGTCAGAGCGGATCTATAATCGTGATCCTGGTCATAGAATGACTCTTAGAGGATCTGCTGTGTTTAGAACATTCACACGCTCTGGGTTTACACACTAACTGTCTCTGTGGCTCCGCCTATTAGATGACAGCAGAGGTAGTAAATGAGGTGAATCAGACATCTGTGGACATAAGGGTCCGGAAAGGCAGCATGGGAATGTGATGTTTTGACCCCACCCTGACCCGCCCCCACCGCTAGAGCTCATGCTCTTATCAATCACATATCTTAACATGTTCGGTTTGTAATCCTTCGACTGTTACGTGATACGACTGAATCCTGTTTCTACATTTGCTGCAGAGTCATACCTATTTACCGGGGTTAATAACGGAAGTTTTTGTTAATAAAAAAAGTGGTTGATGAGTGCCTTAAGCAAACAGCCTTTAGCCATCTTAGCCCCCTCTAGTGGTGGTAATAATATACTCTTTTTTTTAAATATTGGTTATAAAACGCCTTTGTCCGCATTACAGCCTCCTGGTGGTGGTAATAACGTATTCTTCTTTTCCTACTCGTGGTTGAAGGCAGTCTTTAGACACCTTACCACAACCTAGTGGTGGTCAAAATAAATTCTCCTTTTTGTTAATATAAACAGCTTTTATCCACATTACCGCCCCCTATTGGTGGTGATAACGTATTCTTCTCGTGTTAAAAGGTGTCGTAAACCACCTGTAGCTTCATTACCGCCGCCTGTTAGCAGTATTACGACATTATCGCAGCAAAAAAAGAAGTGTACGATATTTTTACAAAAAGTTTGGTTATTTGTGAACATTTAATAATCAATCACCCAGTTTCTTGTATTCGGACAGAACCTCTAGAAAATGCAGTCCAAACTTTAACAACTATGTTTTGCTGAGGGTCGAACTCCGAGCGATTGCCTTTACGTCTAGAGTTTCTGTTGTGGTTCAGTGAAATGATAAGTTTCTCATAAAACCACAAAGAAGCGGCTCCTGCAGCCTGACGGATCCTGCAGGGACCTTGATGATCTGTGGCCTGCGTGGGCGGATGCTTGCCTCCTTTGCCCAGTTGGTGATTCATCCATTACGTCCGTGATCATCCTTTGCTTTCATTAGCAGATCGTTGACATATGCAGAAGAAAGGGGAAGATAAAACAGCCAAGTTGTTAGGGAGACTGAGCAACAGATCACCAAAACATCCATACCGGAGGAATGCTATGCTTTTATTCGCTTGGATGCAATAATTGGAAATGATGGGCACCAGAAGAGGAAGCCTCTCCGTCCCCACGCTGGTCGTGAATATGTAAATTCTCTGATAACGGAAACATAGAGGTGGATATTTTGCAGCATCGCTCACAAGATTCACAATTAACCTCCAGACATGTGGGCATCTAGAAGTTTGTCTGAAGACGGCATTCTGAGGCTCCTAGGACCGCCACAACACAAACAGTGGATTCAGAGTGTTACTGCGGTAACAGTTGGACCACCTCCAGCTAAAGAACTCCTCTGCATGGCTCTGGTTCTGCCTCAGCCACATCATTAGGGGCCGGGTCACGGGGGTCACAACACACATTTGTAGAGGGGGGATTACCTCATGGGTGATTTGAATACCACTCACCCTCGCCGTCCCTCTCCCCGCTGCTCCCCAATTAGAGCACAGCCGGCTAATAGGCTACAGAGGGCTGGAGCAGCCCTCAAGGCCGATAAGAACCGGATTCTTCTGTCCTAAGCTCGGATTTACTCTGGTCTCACAACTCGGCACAAAGTGGAGACGGGCTGTAGAACACGGCCAATAAAAACCATCAGCTACTATATTATGTTTTCTATGTGGTAGATTATTGGATGGCAGTGGGAGCTTAGTCTGTCCTGCTCATTGGTTACTTGAATTACATAATAAACTGAAATTGGCTCCACAGCTATGAGGTCTATTTGCTTAACCGAGGCCGGACCTGGAATCATTATTAGTGTCAGTAACACTTTAACCGTTGCTATTTGTGAGTAATCTGTTACTATGTGTGAGTAATCTGTTACTATGTGAGTAATCTGTTAGTAGGTGTGAGTAATCTGTTACTATGTGTGAGGAATCTGTTACCGTGTGAGTAATCTGTTACTATGTGTGAGTAATCTGTTAGTAGGTGTAAGCAATCTGTTACTAAGTGCGAGTAATCTGTTACTATGTGTGAGGAATCTGTTACCGTGTGAGTAATCTGTTAGTATGTGTGAGTAATCTGTTAGTATGTGTGAGTAATCTGTTAGTATGTGTGAGTAATCTGTTACTGTATGTAAGTAATCTGTTACTATTTGTGAGTAGTCTGTCATTTAATACAAAAAATACCAATATTTATATCTTAATATAATTAATATATTACAGAAACACCATGAAGCAAAACAATCAGTGAAATTCAATAATTACTGCGTCAAATTTAATAGAAATGCCACAAAGTTTGTGTTAATCTAAACGGTTTCTGTGGACAGAACCAGGAGGATTCTCCATTTGGACCGGTTGGTTAGACAATGGACCCAAAATGTGTCCAAAATGAGATTTGGGCTGTAGAATACCCCCTGAACAGAGATGGGGGGATATTCACGTACTAAAACTGTTACTGTGGTTTAAATCAATGTTTTACTGAAATCTATCATTGTGCACTGTAAAAAATATTAACCGAAAAAAAAAAGAAGCAGGTGGTGCCTGATTATGTAGCAGAAGTTAAGGCTATTTTACTGAAAACATCTGTATTCAAAGCAGAGAATCCCAGCGTCTGTTGTGAAATTAGCTTCATGCTAGAATGCAGATGACGCAGCAGGATGCGTTCACGTATTTCATATTCATGCACAACACTCTTAGTCATGTTTGGTCACGGCGGCGCTGCTGAAGGGAAGCTAGCGAGTGATTGAGACGTTTCAGGCTGTGGGGGCTCTGGTAGGATAATCCGTGAAATGAAACTTGACTGGGAGGAAGGGTGAGAGGAGAGAACATGAAAAGATAAGATGGGGCAGGGAGGGGGGAGGGAGAGAGGGAGAAAAACAAGTAGAAAGGAGGGAGAGCGAGGAGCCCTTGAGCCAGGAGGATGAGCAGACCCACAGCGGAGGGTTCTGAATGTGCTGTAAATCGGCGCTGTAGGTAAAGTGGGGGTCAGGAGAGTTTCATATTCCTCAGTCCAGACAGAACATATTCAATGAAACAAAGCGACGCCAAGGTAGAAGAAGAAAGAGGCTCATTATGCTTCAAAGAAAAGGGGTCGCATGACGTGTCACACTGTCGGACGGAAAAGGTGGGAGGAAGACTTTTCCAGCCTTTATCTGTCTGGAAATCTCTGAGAATATGCTTAGAAGTCTTTTAAGAGAGAGAGAGAGAGAGAGAGAGAGAGAGAGAGAGAGAGCGAGCTACTACTGATTGGGTTGAATGTTTCTTTGAAAACTAATGGACCCCCAGCCCCCCGCACTCTTCCACCATGAAGGTACTTTCACTGTCAATCGAAGTCTCATTTTTATTTCATGTCTTATTACCCAGAAATCACCCCTTTGATATGTGGCACCTCAGATCCAAACAATGCTGGATGTGTCTCCGAGAAGTTTCCAGGGTTTCTCCAGGAACACTCTGTTCCTGCCTCATTGTCCCGATGAGGCAAATTTCGTACTTTCAGAGACGCCTCTCCTCAAAAGCATTCAGGGTGGTTCATGTGTGGAACATGCCGAGGCTCAAACTCTTGTCTGATAGTTACAAAATAAAATGAAAACCTTATAAAACTTGGCCCCAGTTAAGGTCTTTTTACCGTGCCATAAGTGTCCAATGAAGTGAGCGCTAGTCCTCTAGGAGGGTCCTTGTGAGACGATGTCAGAGTCATGAATTATTCAATCTAACGTGATTAATCGTCAAAATATCTGAAATCCATGCTACAGTTCACTCTACAACATCCTCTTAAACCTGTGCTAGCCGTGAGGATGCTAGCTCCTTGTTCCAATTAACCACCACTAGGGGAAGGTACTTTGATATGATCGTAGATGACCTGAACAGAACTTAGTCTGGAGGTGTGCATCGCCACAAAGACGGACAAGAAACAAATCTCTCATCGATCCGTTGTCACTTTTATCTCATTTTATCTTTGTCTCTCCTGAGAGTTCACCAAGAGCTAAGCGAGAACTCACCTTAACTTTCCCCGCCTTGAAAACTCCTCTAAGAACTCTCTGAGAAGTATCGTCTTTGTCCTGGTTATCCGGACATGACGACTTCAAACCTTTGAGATATCCATCCATCCATTTTGCTGTTAGGGGTCCTGGGGGGGGGCGCTAGAACTTATCCGAGCTGATCTGGGCTACTCACCAGTTCATCACAGTCCTGAAACATACCGCTCACACTCACATTCACACTTATAGATTATTAGGAATCACCAATTCAACTATGTTGGTGTTTTTGGACTGTAGGAGGAAGCTGGAGTACCGGGAGGGAACCAGCACAGACATGGGGGTGAAGATACAAACTCCACTCGTGGATTTCAACCCTGGACCTCATTGATGTGGAGCAGAACTGTGCTGCCTCACTTTGAGACATTATCCCCATAGCCAACCTCTACTTCACCTCCAAAACGCTCATAGACGAATTGAAAATCATTTTGATCTGAAATTGTGCTGCTATGCAAAACACAAATGTCTCATAGATCCGCTGTCAGCCTAATCGGATTTGTGACTGTTGGATCTCGGGTGCCACTTTATTTATATCGACTTCCTGGCGACAACGCTCCAAGTAAAATTAGAGATGATTGGCACTGGGTCTACGAGACTCAACGATTGTCTGAGTTGGGGCTGTGGTCAATTAGTTCTGGTAGGAACCAGACAACTGTATCTGAGCAGAGCCTAACACAGAAAAACTTCCCTCTTGTTGCTGAGAAATGATGTCAGAGATATTTGGTACCAGATACCCAACAATGTCTTGATCCTTCGTGAAGACAACTCTCGTCTTTTTCTTAGTTGTCCTGCTCCGTCACTTCCATCCATACATTTTTCTGTAACCACCCACCCGGTTCAGGTTCATAGAAGGGCTGGAGCCAATCCCATCTGACATCAGGCGAGAGGCAGGGTTCTACCTGGACAAGTGGACAGTTCATTACGGAGACAGACAACCATTCAGACTCACTTGAATATACTAACACTAACAGTATTTGTTTTGGACTGGGTGGTTTCCCAGAGAGGACCCAACCCAACTCTCCACAGAATGGCCCCAGAACCTTCTTGCTGTGAGGCAGTCGTGTTACCAACCATGACCCACCTTTGGGACGCCATCCTCGGTGGTACTGATAGTGTTGCACATGAAACGAGACGATCTTGAGAGGCTCAAAACTGGCCTTTACTCTTTCTGCTGGTCCTTTTTGGTGTCGCCACAGCGGATTATCTCTTTCCATCCATAGTTACTGCTGGCACCTTCTGGCTAACGGTACCAGTGACAGCATTTGTTAGCCTGAGCACCAACCGATCCGGTTTGGAAATCAGTGTCAAGGATTCAAGCAGGACTCCCTTCCCGACAAAACCCTTCCCATTTATCCAGGCTTTGAACCGGCACTAGAAGAACACTGATTTTCTTCCCTTCATGTCCTGCAATCTCTGACAGTTACAAACCTCTGCCCGACCAGCGAGATAATTGCCATCTTACATTATCCGACAAGTACTTTATTTGCTAGCGTGCATCTGGAAAAACGAGTTCCAGGGTCGGCTTAATCTAATGTCCTTCCACCTCTTGTTGCTGAGTCGTCCCGGCTTTCATCTGGCACCTGAGACCCAAATGAGAGCGTCACGAGGAAACTCACGTTGTCATTGCGTTGCCGTGACGATGGAAATACAGGAATAAAGGCTCCGACAGCTTGAGTCTTGGGGGGCGGGGGGTGTTTGCTCATTTACGTGGGAGTTTGTACCTTCCTTTTGTCTGCCAGTGGGGGTCAGGTGTCAAATCCACGGCTGGAGTGGAGTGGTGCTATGGGCAGTCACTCTTCTCCACTTCACCTTCCACAGGTGGTCCTTTCATCTCCTGCTCCGTCTTTTAGCAGACGAACATGAATATGAATGTTCCTGCCGGTTCAGGACAAACAGCTGAGTCGCGTATTTATGTGCCGGGTGCAGATGCATGACCTCATTCTTTTTTCTTTTTTTTTGGATCTCCCAGGGAACGGAGATGAAGATGTTCTTAAAACCTCCATAAACAAAGAATACAAGTCATATAATCTTAACGGCGCTGTGGAGGGACTTTATTTATATCAACATCTGGCCCATAAAAGCCAACGGCCCGGAATTTGAAAAATGAAAGCGGCAATTTATTATCCATTGTTTTACGAGATGAGCTAATCTCTTTGCCATTACGGGAACATTTACTGGCGACTGCTCTGTGGCCCTGCGCACCTTCGCAGCGAGTTGTTGTTGTACGTCAAGTGAAATTGTATATGGCAGTTACAGGGCAGTGATAATCCGGACTTAAATCTTGTCCATAAATTCTGCGGGTTAGGCAGCCTTTGGTTTTTTTCAGGAAGACATTAACTTTAAGAGTACCGCTGTCTACATGAAATACCTCCGCTCAAGCCCCGTCGAGCCGCAGACTCCAGCTGGCGTATCTGTGGCGAGCAGGAAAGCGCTGAGAGTCGGCGTCCGGCGCTTCTGACTCTCTGCTCAGCATCAGTGGGCCCGTAGAACCAGGTCTCCGTCATTTCAATAGCAGCTGCGGATTTTATGGCGTTAAAGATCGCTGTGCAAACAAACCTCCCCGTCCATCTGGATGAATCATCAGCCAGGTTAGCCTGCATGACTGCACTGTAAAAAATGCTCCAGGCAGGTTTCAATATGTGAGTTAGCAGGCTGCTTAAGAAGTTTCAAAGGTTCCGTCACAGAGTTTCTAAATACTGGTACCTTATTGTTGGTCGATTCATTATAGAATCGCTGCTCCTTCGGGTTGAAAGGGACCGTCAGTCACTTCTGGTCAGGATTCCTTCAGGCCGCCTCCCTCTGGAGGTTTTTCTGGTACCTCCAACTGGGTGGAGACCCAGAAGTAGACCCAGAACTCTCTGGAGGGACTATATCTCTCATCTGGCCTGGGAAAGCCTTGGGGTCCGCCAGGTTGAGCTGGAGAATGTTGCTGGGGAGAGGGATTACTGGAATGACCTCCTTATCCTGCTGCTACATCGACCTTATGTTCAGCCCTGATTAGACCTGCTCCCATGAGGAGGATCCAAAAGTCATCACAGACAGTGAGTTTGGTGGACCACCTAATATTTCACGCAAATTTTTGGAACGAAAGACCCAAAAAGGTTCTGACCGGGTTTCTGTCCGCCCCCTCCCTCCCCTCACCAATACACTCCACGACTGTAGTATCATCCAAGAACTTCTGGAGGAGTCACACTTATCTGAAATTAGAGGTGTAGAAGGTGAAGTGGAAGGGGCCAAGGACAGACCCTTTCGGAGCACCGGTTCTGCTTACGGTCCGCTGTGACCCAGTTCTGTAGTCTGGAATTCGTCAGTCAGGTCGTCCACGAGAAGAAAGTCCTCTGTGAGCCTTAAAGCGAGACAAAGACGACAGAAGAAGAAGTTTTTGTTAATTACACTTAACGACTCATTTAAGATGGATTTATGGAAATTATAGTTTTCGATTGATTTTAAGAATCTATAACTTCATCCAAAGTTCATAAGTGTGACAAAGAGCTGATTATAAAGCAACATTTTTTCAAAATAGGATTTCTTTATTCCTAAAATCGTGTCGCTCCGCTGGGATTTTATGCAAATAATCATTAAAGAACCTTAAGAAGTAAGATTTATTCTCTTAAAATAAAATTCTTCTTCTTATGTGAAACATATTGTTTTTGTAGTTAAAGGTAATTTGAAGAAAACATTTAGAAGTTTAAGAAACTGAGGCATCTAAAAGTTAAAAGTGACATAAAAGAATCAGATCTAAGTTGGATTTTTCCCCTTTTTCTCTTTTTCCTTCATATATTTTTTCTCGGACTGAAGAATCAAACTTAAATCAGTTTTACAACTTAAACCCGATCAGGCGAAGCTGCTGCTCTCCTCATTTCCGTGATTGATATGTTTTTGAAAGTGATAACTGGACGCTTTAAGAGCGGCTCTCCTCCATCAGATGAAACCTTACACTGTAAAATCCCTTTCATTTGACGGCGTGGACGGCGATGGCGGGGGAAGAGGCTGAGATGCGAGTGGGTGGCTTTGATTCGTTGTTCCACTAATGACAGTTCATAAAAGCGGGGATATAAAACCGGGGTGCGTGAGGTTTCTGATGATGGGATTATTCTCCACTCCCTGATTTTATGGCCGTCTGTCGCTGACCTTGGTGCCTGCCGGCGCCGACTTCCTCTCACCGGACCCGTGCTTTCTGTTCTTTCTGGATCTGGGTCTGATTGGATGTGAGTGTGAGTTCGGCTCCCGGGCCGAGGCTGGCATGTCCTTTACCGTTTGTTGTTTTATTCAGGGAGGACAGTGAAGGCACGGATCCAGTGGATGAACACTCCTGGCTGTCACTCTCTCTGGAACGCCGTTATTTCATTCTGACTTCCTCCATGTCCCCCTCTGACAGGACCTCCCTCGGCGCCACAGAACCTGGTCTACAACATCAACCAGACCTCCCTCAGCCTGGAGTGGAGCCCGCCGGCGGACGTGGGCGGCCGTAACGACGTCACCTACAGGGTCATATGCCGGCGCTGCAGCTGGGAGCCCGAGGAGTGTGTTCCATGTGGGCCCAATGTGGGATTCTCCCCAGCGCAGTCGGGATTAGTGGACACTTGCGTGACGGTCTTGGACCTGCTCGCCCACGCCAACTACACTTTTGAGGTGGAGGCCGTCAACGGGGTGTCGGAGCTGAGCCGCACCCAGAGGCTGTTTGCGGCGGTCAGCATCGCCACCGGTCAAGCAGGTAAGGACCCTCACAGCCGCTGTTTATTGATGATGGCGCTCTTGTGCCGGGAAAATGTCTCCGCTGGCTGGAATGACATTTTGATTGAATTTCGCGTTTCTGCGAGGTCCAAGAAGCTTTTATTTTCGTAAGTATGTCAGCTTTAGTCAATGCTAATTGCTAATGGTCATTTAAATGCTAAAAACAGATGTTTTGGCGTATTGTTGAAACAATTCAACAATTTTGGAAATGTGGCACCACCTTCTCACTCCCTCAAGTTCTTTGATGAGAAGATCAACATCAGCTGTCTGCGTCCGTGTGTTATGTACAGAGCAATTAACTTAGCTTAGCATAACTGTCGCTTACCGGAAACCTGATATTATGGATGAGTTGTTGGACTGAGGGCAGAACAGCTGACGGCTCAGAAGTCTGTGATGCTCAGTCCGATAGCAGGTTTAGCGTTGGACTGATGGAGGAGGAGGATCTTAGGGTCTGCAGATGTGACGAAGATCTGACAGATAGTTCACAGTAGTCCACAATGAGAAGAGTACCGCTGACGTACTGAGCCTCACCTGTAGTCCACAATGCAGATAAATCCCATTTCAGCCACTCGGGTCTGCGTCAGGGTCCGGTACGAAGCACCATTGCAGACAGACGGGACCGGGGGGGTCCTCTCTGTTCCTTATTCTGGACATGGAATTCTAAAAACTGTTGAACTACTCCTTTAATCTCGTACACAGTTCACCCTTTACTCCAGCTGAGCAAGCACTAGCCATTAGCAACATGGCAGTTTCATCTTTAAAAAGCCTCTCATATGCAAACCACGCTAATGATTAGCCATTAGCATTAATGGTCATAGTCTGATATGACCCATAATGCACCCTGTTATGCATATTACCCAGAATCATTTGATATGTATATCAGCGCCTCGCCTGCAAACGTTATTAGCTTAGCGACGGCGCAGACTCCCAGTGGTACCTAAAGAGCCAGAACTGTATTTGCAGCTCAGTCTCAAGGGAATCCGCAGTAATTAAAATGCTGCGTTCTGCGGTGACAAACTCCAGAACCCGGGTCCGTTCATTATTTCTATGGATCCATGGTTCCTCTTTCACGCTCGGCCGTCCGTGAAACATAGCCGGTCCTAAAAGAAGGTAGTGGACTGGAGCGTCATCTGGATGTTCCTACAGCGCCGTCTGCCTCTCTCTGAGCCTAACTGGACCTTACATCATCTCCTGGTTGGTTCGGTCCGTCATGTTCTTGGCGCCGGGCCGCCGTCAGCCTCCGTCACGGAGCTCACCGGTCGTTTGCGAGAGCGAGGAGGAGGATGAGTCCGTTAATTGGTGTGTGCAGGAGGTGCTGTTGGAGATGATGTATTCGCCGAGGCCCGGTTCACGACAGGGACACGTGCTGGAATGTGCCGAGGGTCTGACGGGCCAAGGACGAGAGGATGGCGAGGAGAGGACATCCTGCAGGAAGAAAACTATTAACACGACTCTCTGAGAGTCGCTGATGATTACATGAATACTCTCAATATCTAGCCGTTAGCTGTTGGGACGGGCCTGCATGGTCCAAACGGGTCCGTGTTTGTGTTTCAGATCTATGGTAGAACTCAGAACATTTAAGATTTGGCGGGTTTTCAGGTCGTTTTGGGTAATTTGAATGGTTTTTATGCTGGATTTTACTTCAAATATTGATTTATGTCATATTTCTGCCTCCAGCTGGTCCAAATGGTCCTCCTGGTTCTGACCCACACAAACTGTGTAGAATAACAAGAACTTTGTGGTATTTCCCTCAAATGTGATGCAGTACTTTTCTGTTTGTGGAGCTCCTGAACGTCGTCCGGCAGCTAAAGGCTCGGCCCACAAGAGGTGGTTCTGTTACCATCGGTATCCGAACCATGAATGATCCTGGTCGGGTTAAACTCACATTTTATTACACTTATAGAACATAGTTGAGATTTTAAAGTATGAAAGGAAAGGATGTCTGAATTGGACTCATAGAACTAGAACTATTACCAGTTGGTACCAGGTTTTGGTCGGTGGGTTAGTCAGAGTTCTGTCTGAGTCCCATTAGCTCCGGGCTGCAGGCCTCATTGGACCCTCGCCACTTCCAACCGTCTCAGGCCCGTTAGCACCGCTTGAGTGCTTTGTAATTGGTACCTCGCAGCTCCCTAAAACAATCGGACCTTCCCAGGCAGGCGTGCCGGACCGCTCACAGAACCTCTGCATTATTTAAAGCTTTTATGGCTCATCGTTCCGAATTGATTAACCTTTTGCGTGACGAGGTCCAGGAGCCCCTTGGCGCTGAAAGAACCCGAGCAGAGAGAAGCTCTCCGCTCAGCCGCTCCTCATCCTCACCTCCTCCCGGTAACCGCCATCAGCACGGACTCGGCGCCGCAGACCGGGAGGAAGGAGAATCTGTGAGGGTGCAGATGGTGATCCGTCTGATGAGGAACTCACACCTCTTCTAATTGGACCAAAGCAAACGTCTGGAGCCGCAGAAGGTTCTGGGAGCTCATTGTTCCCAGAAGGAACCCGATTACCTCTCAGCTCCGTCTTAAACTCCCGAGCGCCGGCCGACGCAGCGACCTCGTCAGCGCCGCAGAGACGCCCTCAGAGTGTCGGCGTGACACAAGCGCTCTCACGAACGCCACCTTTTGTCCTTCTGGGACAATCGTGGCGACGGCGCCGCTCACAAAAAAAAGAAGAATTAGGCATTAATATTTATTCATGCGGATTTTCAGGTCTCGGCTCTGGATCAGCGGCGGCGGGACGTGACATTATGACCACTGGAAGTTTAAGTGGCGTTGTGTCATCACCATGGTTACCGTGGGAGGGTGGGATTATATTATTATCTATTATTAGTAATTATTAACAATGAAATCAAGATAAGAATGAGATTTAAAATATACATATATTATAGTAAGGTTATAAGACACTACACTGTAAAAGATGATAAAAATAATAATTAATAATAAAATATATCAAGTATTATTGAGTGTTAACTTGAAAATACTTATTTTTGTTGAGTCACCAGTTGAACTCATTTTTAACAATTCTGTTTTTACAGTGTTTGATTTTGCCTCGAAAAGCTGCAGGAATAAAATCATTTCAGTTAAGTGCACTAAAAATGAACAAATATCTATTTTACTGTTTTATGTTTGATTCTTTTTTTAGTTTAAACTGTGAATTTTCTTACCTTAATCTGGAAGTTCACAATTTCTTTTTTAATTCTTTCTTTAATTCTTCTTTTTTTTTAGAGTGTACAGAAAAACAAGACTGAATAAGTGAGTTTTTAGTTTACGTTTTAGAAATATCTAAAATCTCAAATGTTTGTTCCAGCGACTCGTGGCGTCGCGGGTAAATGCAGCTACACAAAAAGTTCTGGTTCTGGTCGTCTGAGACGACTGAAAGAGAAGAACCAGAGGATCAGAGCGATGGTTCTGGCTCGTAACCTTATCCCCCCCGGATGGAGAACCAGCGTTTCATCCCTCTTTGGGTTCTGATCTTCAGGGTGGCCTTTAAACCGAGGCATTGATTCGGAGCGGGCCTCGCGGACCAGCGCCTGTTAATTCCCTAGTCAAGCAGATCCTCCTTTGTGGCATTCGTTCCTGGTTTTCACGTTACCTGGGAGCCACATTCTTAACTCCGCCCACCTGCCGGCCGGGCAAAGCAGTGAGATTCAACAGCTGCCATTAAAAAAGAAAAAAACAGAACGGCGGCGGGGGCGGCGGCCTAAGAGCGGCGGCCTAAGAGCGGCGGCTCGGAGCACTTAACCTGTAGCGTTTCCGTAAATGCCTCCTGATTTGTCTCTGGCCCGATCCGTCAGCAATGAATAATTTTCATGGAAGGTGCACTTTAATTACTTTCCCATTTAAATGGCATTATCCCGGCCTATCGCGGTAATTAATCTCAGCAAGTATCCCGTTTCCTCCTTTTACTGCCGGCAGACCAGATCCCTAAGTCCCGCCCCCTCCGGATCCCGCCGTGCTTGAACCCACGAGCCCTCCCCCTCGGTGTCTTTCCCCTTCACTCGGACCCGGGCCTTTTTCTCCGTGTGCAGGAAGCCCGTCAGAGCGGTTCCGGCGCCTCGGCTGGAATGCGAGCAGACGGGCCGCTGCCGTCGAGGAATGGACCTCCAGCAGCGGCGCCGGCCCACCTCTTCAACACTTCACTGGATGAGGTTATATAACGGGGATTTGTTGGGAACGAGAAGAAGCAGATAAAGAGAAAAGGAACCGTCCCGGTTGGACTCGGGGCTGCCGGGTGTGACGGCTTTGGTGCACATGGACCCACACGTGGTCCAAATGTTTCTGTCACTGTGACCCGAGGCTCCGGGCCACAACAGTTAAAAACAATGTTTATTTACAGAATTATGTTTATTTTTATTCTCACAATCTCACCGCAGAAATCAACCGACGTTGTTCAAAGAACAGTAATACAGTTAAATGTATTTATTCACAGGAATATGAGAGAGATTCTGATCCAACTGTTTCATCCCTGCCTCCCGTCCATCTTTGTTTGTCTGTTTGTTTGTTTGTTTGTTTGTTTGGCTGCAGCATTCTTCATGTGGAACATTTGCAGACGTCTGTATTTGTTAGTGAACGATGTCTGATAGGTTTTAGTATTCCGATACCTGGAGAGTTGAAAAAGGCCGACGCTGATTCGTGTTCGTCTTCATCCTGCGGGCTTTGTTCTGGCGCCGCCGACACTGACGCCGTTTTAATTATTCACACCTCTGTGCGGCGGCAGAACGAGATTGAGGCAGTTCTTCTTCTTCTTCTCCTTCTTCTTCTCCTTCTTCTTCTTCTCTCAGACGTCAAACCAGCTCTCATTTATCAGCCGGACGTTTGAAAAACTCATTTTCTGCCGCGACACAAGTTTCCCCCGAGGCACTTATCGGCGTTTTGCGATATCGTAGAGCCTTCCGTAAACAAAGCAGGATTTCTCTGCCGGCGTGAAGCAGGAAGCGTGGACATCAAAGTGTTTGCCCAGACTCGGCTGCATGTTTACCTGCCGGCAACAGGTGGGCTGTGAGTGACAGCGAAGGTTCTCCTCGCGCCGCGGACGTGATGAAGTTCTCCTGAATGTGAAAACATTTTGAGCTGATCTCTCCCACAATCACTCCAGTCCTTCCTCACGCTAAGTTCTAGGAGGTTGTAAAGTTTGAAAATGATCCACTGAAGAGTTTTTGAGTTATGTACGGAAAACCGTGTTTTTCACTTAAAAAGAGCTCCCCCTAGTGGGTAAAATATAGTATGTAAAGGTTGATAGCCCAAAAAGTTTGGAGAAAAAGCTTAGAAAAGATGAGATAAAATTTCCCAAAATCAATCCAGTACTTCCTCACACTTAAGTCTATGTGGGAATACAATTTAAAAATGACCTAGAGACAGTTTTTGAGTTATCGCGTTTACAAGAAGACTCTTGACTCCGAGTTTTCGTGGGATCAGCTCATCAGCCTGAACAAAGTTATTAAGGCGCCTCAGAGGCCGGGATTATTCTGATCCTCTAAAACCACATTTGTCTGAACAGAGAAGAAAATAAACTCCTGTGTGAAGAGGCGTCTTAAGACGGCGATGAAGAACGCAGAAGACGTCATTGGAGAGGATTAAGTCGGGCATTTTGGCAGAACAACAATTCTTTTTCAAATCACCATCAACTGTAATTACTGCTGGGGGGAAACCACTTCAGGAACGTCGTTCTGCTCTTACTTCCCTGCAGCAGAGTCTGACTTTAAGTCAGAACAAAGCAGATCAGAGATGAAGGTCTTCAAGAACAGAACCAGGTGAGGTCACTTCTCAGCCTTTGACCCCGCCCTGAGGAGCTCCAGGAACAAACTGGGGGTTCAGATGTTTGATCAGGGACCCTACGACATTTAGACCGCAGGTGTTGTACTGGGTTTGACCCCCCGACCTTCCGATCGGGGGGCCACCGCTCTACTTCCCGGTATGGGGTGAACAAACTGCGGTGGCCTTCTAGCCTCACGATGATGTCATCGACGAACATCTAAAACATGCCGCTGTCTGGATTTGGGTTTTCCATGTAACTGTGACGGCCCCCTCGCCGGTACCGGCCCCCTCGCCGGTAAAGCCGATGAGAAATGTCAGCGTGGACAGAAATGGAAGTGTAATATATTCGGTCTGGGCTTCTGGGGGAAACTTATTAATGTCTCTCAGTGACTGTCGCTAATTAAGGCGGCGGATGAATCATGGGGCAAATAACGCCGTGACCCGAGAACAAAAGAGCCGGCGTGAGAATTTACATATTTAGCGGCGATGCGGAGCTCTGGGAGCGCGGCGTTCTCACGACAAGCCGCCGTCGCACCCGATCGTTCTTCATCTCTCTCTCTCACACGGCGATGAAGTTTGATCTCCGGCATTCATCATTTCTCTACGATAATAAGAACAATAAAGAGTTTGAAAGCAGCAACTTTGGTTTCTGCTGCCGGCTATAATAAATCAGAGAAAGGCGTCAGGTGCAGAAGCAGACAAAGAAAAACAAAGGTGGGCTACACGTCGAATAAGAGGCACATATTGAAGCAACAAATGAGGAAGGTGGTTTTTTTGTTGTTTTTTTGTACTTCAGCGGTTCAGCTGGGAAATCACTACAGTCCAAAAAAAACAACTCTCTGAACGAACGCCAGAAAATCAGAAAGTATTTTCAACGTGCTTCAAGGTTTCTTTTATAATTAAACAAATACGTCGCTATCGAGTTAATTAATATTCTTGTGTCGGGTGAATGTCGCTAATTAGGGTTGATTCAACAGAATTACATGGAATGGGTCCAACTTTCTTTTGAAGTTGATCCAACTAATTTTGTAGCAATAAAAAAAAATTCCTACAATATGGAGTTTATTTAACTTGAACCAACTTAATCTATTGAGTTTGATTCATCTGAGTTACTTAGAGAAGTTGTAACGTTATTTAAAAGTGTCGGTTCAACTAATGTTGTTGTCTGGAAATCACAAATGAAGTTTAGTTAATTCAAATGAATTAAGTTGACTCAACTTCATTTATTAAGGTTGTTCAACTTGGATTTGGTTTCACTTATTTTATTATGTTTAATTCTGTTTAGTTACTTGGAATAAGTTCAGCTTTTGTTTTATAACGTAGTTACGACTTTTTTGTTGTTTTCTTTTAAGTACCGGAAGTTACTTTATTTGATTAAAAGAGTTTCTTTCAATATTACACAATTGTGTTTTTCTAATTTAACATCTTTTGTTGGTTCAATATAATTTCTTTAGGTTTTTCCAACTAATTTTACACTAATAAAAATGACCCTGCTAAAAACAGTTAAACTAAAGTAACTGAAGTTGACCCACAGAAGTGGTTTGTGCTGAAAGAAGATAAAAGATTAAAAGAAAATAAAGAATGAAATAAACGTTTAAAATGAACGAGTAACAAAAGCCTTCAAACGTGGTTCTTTTCTGTTTTATATTATTTGAGGATTGTTTCATCTAAGTAAATCAAGGTAGTTACATCTTGATTGTGTAAAAACATATCTAATATTCAACGCCAACGACAGCCATGATGAGTCACAGCAACGCCGGCAGCCGACATAATAACAATAATAATAATACATTTAATTTATAATGCACTTTACATTTGGATCAAATCTCAAAGTGCCATCCTCGTTCCTCGTTCCTGGTTCCTGGTTCCTGGTTCCTCTCGTTCCTCGTTCCTCGTTCCGACTGAAGAGGGACCCTCCAAGCGTCGGCCGGTCAGCGAGGGCGGCTGGATTTTGCTGTGGAATGCAGGCGTTCTGTGTTTACTGCCCACGGCCGACTGTAAGGCCTCAGTAAACACCAAAATACCTTCTTTGCCTCGTTCTTCATCTATTCGCCGGCTTCCTCTCCCTCACGGTCTCCTATAGGCTCAATCAAACACACACACACACACTAACACACACACACACACACATGCCACACATACCACACACGCCCCGTCAGCATGCACCTGTGCCTCTCCCAGCCTCCTTCATATGGAACACATGCTCGGGAATGTCACGGCCCCGGCTGCAAATGGCCCCGGCACTTTTCAGTAGAACCAGCGGAGTGTTTCATTTCCTGCCCAAGGAGTTAAAAGGAGTCTGAGGGTAATAAAAGCTGAGCAGGGGTGCATGCCGAAGGTGCCCAACAGCAGTCCATTACCCCTGCTGGACACACACACACACACACACACACACACAAATACACAAACACACACAAATACACACACGCACACACACACATACATACCGAACTAACACACACATATGCACACACTCACACACTAACACACCCTCATACTCAGACACACACAGACACACACATATACTGTGAGTTAGCATTTGTTAGCATTAGTTAGCATTGATTAGAGTTGGAGAGGATGGTTGTCTCTGTGTTTGTTTGTTTGTTTTTTTGTTTATCTTTATTTATATATATATTATATGAAGAGGAAGACCCAGTTCTTTTGTTTTGTATGTTTTTAGTTTTGTGATGTGATTATTTCTGTGTGTGTGTGTTTGTGATCGTTGGTTTGTTGTACGTACGTAAATAAACACGTGTGTGTAATCGTGAACCCGGTGGTATTTTGCCGTATATCTTTGCTGAAGTGTTTGTCGTCTGTCAGGACAGAACCGGTTGGAGATTTTGGAGTGGATCTAAAAGCTAAGATATTTTCTCTTCGTCTTTCTTTGAACTTTGCGTAGTTAGAAAAGAAAAGACCCGGGAGCTGCTGGGAGTTTCTCCTTCTTAATCATATAATGACTTAAAAGCTGCTCCTAAAGGTTCCTCCTTAAAGTGCTTGAGTAGGAGTGACTTTCTTGATTGATGCCTTTTTTTCGTTACATTCCTACAAGAACTTCGTGCTCGCCGAGCCGTTCCCCCCCCCGAGGCCTGGCTCTAATCTCCCCAATGATAAAGATCCAGATGGAAGGTATTTGAGGACGTATTTGGACGTTTTTATGCCTTTACACCACTTTCACAGAGCCTGACCCGGATTATTCTTCCTCGGAGGCGTCCTGTGGGGGTTTATTTTCCCTTTCCCGCTCCTGAGGTCCACGGACGGTTTTTCACGGAGCGGCGGAGCTGGCATTGGGTTGCGTTCTGGAACGCGGCGGTTCTGTGCGGTCGGAGGGTGTGGGGACGGGTTTTGGTTCTGTGAGCATTACTCACTGCTGCTTTGTGAGATGAAGGGGAGATTGACAGCTCCTTTTTTTCTCCCCTTTCATTGTCTCATCAGCATACTGTCTCCTGCAGTGAGGAAAACTAATTATGTCTTCAACCCCCTGCTCTCTCGCTCTCTCTCGCTCTCTCTCTCTCGCTCTCTCTCTCTCCCTCTCTCCCCCCCCCCTCCCTTTTCATTCGGATCATCACACTTGGAGATCATAATGAGTTTGTGGCAGAATACTTTGGAGGAAGGAGAAAGGGTCCGTGTGCCGCCCCTCAAACAGGCCTCTGGCAATTACGGACCACCTTTGACCCCTAGAAAACTGCTGCCTTGAATTCTTTTCGGCTCCGACCGGTACTTAGTTTGGACCTGCACACCTGCTCGCTTCACGGCGCGGCAAAATGTTTTTTATCAAAGCGGAGGGAGAACACGGCAACCATCTGTAGGCCGCTTTTGATTATTTGGTATGAAAGGACAGTAAAAAGATTCTGGCAGCCGTGGATCCAGGAGGACTTTGGTTCTGGCTGCGGAGCAGATGGGTTTCACATCTGGGCCTGAGGAAGTTAGTGAGGATGTGAAGGATGCTTTGACAAGGTAACGCAGCCTTTTAATGTCCGGCGCTCGCTTTGGATCCTTCAGACGCCGCCCCGGTGGAGAGCTGGGACCACGAGTTGGTCTCAGGTTAGATCTTTGAAACGGGTCTGATGTGAGGACGTAACGTGAAAGCAGCGTTTTTCTCCGACTCTTGAGCGTCACAAGGCCGCTGGGAGAGAAGGAGCGATCGTTTCTCCTTGTGGTTTCAGAAGTTTGACGAGAAAAGGAACGTTCTAGTTGGAATAGCATCAGTTAGCTTCGCAGCGGCGGCTCTGACCCACCTTTACGTCACTTTAAGACGTTATTCCTCGATATATTCGGTCTAATGTCTCGTCCTTGACCTGCCTGAGTCCTTCGTCACTTACGTTTCCCAGAATGCCTCTGTACCGCTTCATATGATGCTATTATGTAGCAGTGAATGCCTGATTAAAGCTATTGTCTCCTTCTGTCTGTAATTGAGTCTTGGCACAAAACAGCGAGTCTAGAAGGAGGTCCTTCAGTTCCAGAGTCTGCTGGTGGAGCTGCTCTCCACATCACTCCAACATTTTCCTCCGTCTTTACGTCCGGGCCAGAGGGGGGGGCACAAAGACGAAGGCGTATACGATTACGCCACGGCTGTCCGTATGTAACCTTTCATATCAGCTGTGCTTCAGACGACTAACGTTCACATATTTTAACATGGAGACTTTTGTGATTTACCTGTTTTCTCATAATTACCCAGTTTAGAGGTGAAGGTCTTACCAACCAACGTTTTTAACCTATTAGAAGAAAAAAAACAACAACTTTTAACAACCTTTGAAAGTTTTTTTTTTTCCAGTGTAGTACCTTTTTCCACCAGCAGGTTGAACCTGTGATCTTTGAATCTTACAGAGTTTAGAGCTAAAAGTGAAAAACCTCGTGCTTCACCGAACTTTGCACCTAAAATGAATTATGCCACAACGGACGACGGGGGTCAATGGAGGGTTCAATCATCGGGGAATGACAGCGATCCTTCATCCGAGCGCCACGATCTGACAGGTCGATCTCGGAAGATCATTGTGGAAAACCAAAGTAGCGTGAACCCGGTACCCGGACTTTTGTTTTTCTGCGCTTGAATTAATAAACGATCTGACCGCCGTTCTCCTGCGGGGGGCCGCGTCCTGAAATGCATCCTGGGCAGAAAGATTACATCTGAATCAAAGTTGGACCCGCTCCTATCCTCGGGGACTCGGTTAATTAAATTTTGCAAAAATTCCTCCCAAAGAATCTCGCCATCGCTCTGGTTGCTCGCCGTCAAACGCTGCCAAGAACGGTGTCCCAATGCGTGGCGAGCGGTATACTTTGGCAGCAGGCGTCTGGATGAAGGATGGAATTAAGACCCCCCCCCCATGTTTTTTTTTTGTAAAAACACTCCTCCGGCTCTCAGGAGGCGAGATAATCTCTTATTAATGTCGCGGCGTGATTTGATTTAGTCGACTATGCAGGAGTAAATGAAATCTGGCCGCCTCGTCTGGTGACTTCACGCGTTGATGATGTTGATGACTTCCTCAGCGTTCCGCCTGGATATTCAATCACAGCTGATAACGCCAGATGAATCCAGTCGGGGTATCCAGCTGTGGAGATGAGCGCCTGAACGCCCCCCCCCCCCCCCCCACCCGCACTCCAGCCGGCATGGTGGGCCGCGGGAGGTGAGCCCCCCCCCCCGGCAGCGTTTGGGAGCTTTTTGTCATTTCCTCTCCCAGAAGCTCGCTGAAGGTAGCTCGCTGTAAATGGCGTGAACATGTGCTGCATTTGCATCAGAATGAGTCGCCGCTCGCCAATTAACTGCTGACAAAGTGGACCTGAGACACGCTAAGTAAACACAGCAGACGTCTGACACAAAGAGGCAGAAGCCGCTGTTTGTCATCGCCCCCCGAGGTAATTGGGCCGGATGAAGAGGTTCTCCAACCCTGGAAGCAGAACTCGCTCCGGCCCTCCCACTAAGTCTTAAGCCTCCCCTCAGACCGCCGCCGCCGTCGCCGCCTATCAGACAGGAATCACCAATTACAGTAATGGCAAATCCAAAACGTAAAGTCTGACGATGATGCGGCGCCTTAATCAGGACGCCGGGCTTCATCTCCTCATTTGCGAGCTCGCTGTCACTTCCTGTGGCACACGACTTCCTTTAAGCGGCTTTGGCCCAATTTTGCCCGGTGCTGTTCTCCCGTTTGGACCCCTGTTAGACTTTGACTGAGATTTTGTAGGCGGTAGTTTGAGAACTTTTCACAGCTCCGTGTTTTATGTCAGATTAAAGAGAAACGGCTTCTGTAGGATTCTGGGATTTAAATTTTAAAAAAAGATTCTGAGGATTTTCAGAGTTTCTCTGTATTTTTCTTAATATTTATGGTTGTAAGTTTTAATTGGATGAAGATTAAAATGATTTGGTCTTTGTTTTTAAGATACACCGATTAGCCATAACATTATAACCACTGACAGGTGATGTCTGCGTAACGTTGATTATCTGGTTACCATGGTTACCTTCCAGTAAGGGGGGGGGGTATATTATCTGGTTACCATGGTTACCTTCCAGTAGGGGGGGGTAAATTATCTGGTTACATAATGATTATCTGGATACATGAGGCAGAAGTTCATGAAGGAAACAGGAGAAATGGTCAAATAAGAAGATCTGAGCGACTTTGAAATGGACCAGTTTGTTATGACTAGACGACTGGGCCAAGGCGTCTCAGAATCAAAATGCTTTTTATTGTCATTGCAACGTTGTGCAATGAAAATACCTGCATCTCTCAGTGACGCAAACATGAAGGCAGAGTTAGTCATAAAGCAATCAGCAGTAAAAACCAATCGTCAATGTTAGTTTTCCACAGTACCAATATTAATCTCTACAACCGCACAAAAGATGAAAAGATGTCTGAGGAGAGACAACTGGCGTGCTCTGACCACGGGACAATTAAAGATGGTCACCTATGGCTGGTTATTCACATTTTCTTCATCATTATTTGGACTTTATGGGCAGAATTGTGACATGACAATATTTAGCCAGTGGTTATAATGTTATGGCAAATGATTGTATTTCATTTTCTAACACTTTCAGTGATATGAAATTAAAATCTAATGAGATTTAAGTTGAAAACACTTTATTTAATGGAGGGGCATTCATCAACAATTCACTTTTTACAGTGTAGTTGTCCTTCCTGCCACTCAGAATAAATGCTGTCCCGTTTGACGCCACGTCACATGACATGAAAACCTCCGGTTAAGACTTCTGTGTAAGATGAGCTTTTGATTCCATTCTTTGATGAGGGTCATTTGCTGATGAACTGGTTTGAACTGGAATCCGTGTCGTTGCGTTAGAGCGATGCACCTTCTTGTGAAAAACACTCACTTTTTACAGTGTGGCCCCCTCTCTCTCCTCTGCAGGGGGTCCAGCCCCCCTCACAGAAACCGCTGCCTGCCTGATGTCCTGACAAACCCACACACTGTCTTTGAGTGTTTGTCTGCTCCACGCCGCTGGTGGTCCTCCTCTAGTAGGGATCCTGAACACAAGCTCCACCCCCCCCCCCCCCCCCCCCCCCCCCCCCCCCCCCCCCCCCCCCCCCCCCCCCCCCCCCCCCCCCCCCCCCCCCCCCCCCCCCCGACCCACCAACAACCCCCCGCTACTGCTTTCTGACGCCCACAGCAGCCGCCTATATCGTTATGAATGGTCCCACCAACTATTCTTGAGTTTAATAGTGAGGGATTAGAACAATTCAGACAGACTTTTTTTTAATCGTCCCTCTGTGACTAATGGCGGTTACGTTAGTGGCGGCGTATTGAGAGACAGCGCAATGTGTTCAAGGCATCGCCTGCTGATTGTTTCCATGTGGAGGCTCAGGATTTATTCCAGCAGGGGTAACATTAGGAAATGGCTTTTTATCCCCCCTTTTTTTTAATATTCCTCCTTCATACCTGCTTCCTCGCCGCGTCGTAAAGAAAATAGAAACACGATTCTCAGCAGAAGAAAAAACCACCGCAGGTCTGGTCCATCTCCAAACTTTAATCAGTCTGCCGGCTTCAGGAGGTACAGAACTTTCCACCGGCTTCTTTTCTGGATTCCTCCGCGGCGTTTTATGCGTCTGCTCCCAGCTCCTGTTGTTTTAAGCAGCTCGCCAGAAGCTCGCCACAAAACCATCAAGCCGCCACAACGAGAAAACATGGCACGGCTAATAGAGCGGCGACAAAAAAAACACCTCTAGTTTGCTCGGTGCCACCTCTCACCCGCTGCTCACCTCGTGGCTATGAAGTCCCGCCCCCGCCCTCCCTCTCACCCACGCCGATGATCTCTGACATGTCATTACATCGCCGTTCCACGCACCATCCGCCGCTCGTGAAGAAAGAATCCTGTAACCAGCCGGAGAAGAGGAGCGTCATTATCAGGTCCAATATATGGTTGGCAGCAAAACAGACACTCCACTTGATGGAGAAAGTGCGATCTATGAGATTTGTTCCCCAGATACATTTTCAAGGCTAATTATCCGGCAGTAATGACATCATTAGAAGGATGGCGAGGCAAGCCGGGGCTCAGGTTGTTGAGGAGTGAGGCTTTGATCCCACACTCATAGTGCCAGGAATACTGAAAATAACTAAAAAGACTCAAGAGACGCTGCAGGAAAATATATATTTCTGCTCATATATCATTTCAATGATAAGGATTAAAGGGACAGTTTGCACAAAAATGGAAATTCCAGCCTGAGGATCTCGCCGGTGATGTGATGGGAAGTCGGGCGAAGCTGCTTAGACTCATTTATATGACAACGGGTTATCCAAAAACCATAAATAAACGTCTTTGTATTTGAACCACTTTGTGCATGTTGATCCATAAGGGTCCTGTAGTACACATGCCGGGCCAGTAGGGGGAGTGTGATTTTCAATAGGCCAAGTTTTCACTGGTTTTGTTGTTCTTTTGTCCCTGAATGCTCCAGATGAGGTCCTGTCATCACAGTTATCACAGGAATTGTGTTTACTTTGTTATGGCAGAGGACGCAATGATGTTCAAACGCCGTTATCTGGGCCCCAGAACGCCGCGGACACAAAACAGATGCCAAAACCAGAAACAGTTGTCGTTTTCTGGAGCTCTGCAATAATATCACAATATTACCAGTACATATGTTTTTGTCTTAAAAACTCAAACTGTGTCTCAGAGGACACAGATGAGCCCCCTAGTGGAGAAACGTTGCTACTGCTAATGTAGACTGTCCAAAACTTTTATTGTAGGTGAATGTAGAAACATTCACCTACAATAATCTTCAATTTTGCCGAAAAAGCTAATTGAAGAAGCTAATTGACTGGAATGTTGAACTTTTCAAGTATTTTTGAATATATTGGGGGTGGCCCCTTTATTCGCACTTTGGCGGGGGCGTAGAAAAAAAACTTTTTTAGACTTTATTTTGTTGTATCAAGTTACTTGTTTCTGTTGTAGAAAGTCCTCTATTGTGATAATTTGTAAAAAAAAAAACCTTCAGTGTGGGTAATTTTATAGAAGAGCTGAATGTTCATATTGGGTGAACTGCACCTTTAAAGGAAAATCCTCTTTTGATTGTTGGAGCTGTGTTGTTGATCACATGTTTTATAATTATATATAATATAATAGTACTCTCAGCAGAGAGTTTCCTATACGTCCCAGGCGTGTGACAGCACAGCCCCCGGGGGTGGGGGGGCTGCATGCGTGGGGGTGGGATGTGAACTTGTGGCTGTCAGCTGTGGGTTGACAGCAGCAGCAGCGAGAAAACAAAGTCCGAGTCACAACCCTGACAGAAATAGTCCTGAGCCTGTGAGGGATCTTCTGAGACGCTGCATCTCAGTGTCTCCTCTACTGGGTGGTCTCGCTATCCAAACGCTAACCACGCTAACCAAACGCTAACCACGCTAACCAAACGCTAACCACGCTAACCAAACGCTAACCACGCTAACCAAAAGACCCCGAAGATCGTTCAGCGTGAACGACGTGTTTTCCTGTTACGTCCTCATCGGAGACGCTTCAGGTCTGTCAACATATACGCTACAAAATATATGTAGTCCAAGGCGTCCCAGACCGCCTCACCAGACTCGCCGTCCACAAAAATGTGGCTATTGATGCCTCTGTTCCTTTGATTCCTTTGATCTTTCTTTATGGCTGGCGATTGGGACTCAGTGGGCTGAACAGAGACGCTGAAGTTGAAGGCCCTGGAGACGTGGAGCTACAGTTTCTGACAGATACTCTGTGGTGTTGCCTGTAGAGTTGACTCAGACATTAATGGAGGAATCTTTTGGACCCGACCCGGATGAATGGTGAGGGAATGGCGTCTGGCGCAAAGCTGGTCCAATTCAGCAATGTGGTCGTGCCTCTGCTGTGGCGACCCTGAAACAACAACAATAACAACATTGTACGTTAACTAGGTCGGACTCAGACGGCACTCTCTCTCTCCCTCTGAACCCTTTGTCCTGGTTCTGATGTCATATCTGCTCAGCCCGAACCCCCCCATCAGTCTGACCAGAGAAGAATGGAGATGGAGGATTCTGGGCGCCGCTTCCTGCGTGGGAGATCCTCCTGTTCGGTCCAGCAGGTGTTCAAGCGTCTCTGACTCGGTGCCAGTCTCTCCCTGGAAACCAGAGCTGTGACTGGGGGCGGGGCATAGGTGGGGTAACGGAAAAGAAGCGACCTGGGAGCGGGCCTTGTCTAAACAACTTCCAGATGGACACAAATCAACATCATGAGGTTGATCCGAAGCGCCCGGTTGTGTAAATTATTTCAGAACACTTTTGAAGCCCATTATAAGCGCTGATCGCCTTCCTGCTTCCTGCTTATTAATCGCCATCGACTCGTCAGACCGGAGAGGAGGCGGTTCTGGAGGTCGGCAGTGGATGCGTCAGAGGAGACACCCGCCACTGAGCGATTCTGGTTCCTGTCATTTCCCTGTTGTGTCCGCGCATAAAGAAGAGGTGATGTGAGCTCAGGGCGGACCGGCGATCCAGAGAAGAACTCAGCGCTGATGACAGACGCAGGAAGCCCGACCTCAGGAACTACCCTCAGTCGCTAAGTCGGCTTTTCGTGAGCTTTTCTCTCTGGTCTGGCTGGTGGCCCGTCTGCAACGGCGTCTGGGCCTGGGTTACTCATCACAGCTGCCAGCATCATGTCCTGGCTGTGATTACAGGGCTGCCGCCGCCGCCGCCGCCGCTGCTGAGTCGGCGGGGCGTTCCAGTCTTATCCCTTATCACCAGGTGCGTTCGCTCCGGCTATGCGGCACGCCGTTTTGCAGCAGACGCACTCGCTCCAGTCGAAATGAGTTCCTGTGTAAGGTCGTTATGTGTTTTTTTCTCAGGCTGAATAAGAGGCAGAAGTCTGGGTCCGTGTGAGAGTTCTGTAAAAAAAGAAGATGAAGAAGAAGAAGAAGAAGAAAAGCCGTCTGAGTGCTGACCTCAGCATTAATGCCCTTCAGCCGGAGAGACGTCTGAATCATCAGGAGTCACGGCTTCATCACAGAGATTCCTGTCTCCTGCTTTCCCACCGTCTAACGCAGCTCTACTTTTATACCGAGGAGTTTTAAAACGGCTTAAATAATCCAAATCCACAAAGTTTGACACAATTATGTGTTTTTATCCCAGAAAAGTCGGGGATTCTATGGAGTCGTGTTGACGCGATAACTCAAAACCTTTTTCATGGATCATTTTCAAATTTCATACTCACGCAGACTTTTATGTGAGGAAGAACTGGAGTGATTTGGGGAAAGTTCGGTTGTATATTTCCAACACTAGGGGGAGCTTCATCTCCAAACGTTACTTTCTTAACCATTTGTTCCATTTAGTCAAATAATCTGTAAATTAATCGACTCAAGGACATCGATCTTGTATATATCCTATTTTACTTTAATAGATCATATTTTACTGACTAGGAACAACTTTTTTATGTGAAAAGCTGTTTCCGGGACATAATTCCTGACCTTTGGTCTGATTTAGTCCATATTTGGCACGAATGAATCGACTCAAGCAGATTTAGATCAAGTGTATTTATACGCGACAAACACTGTTTTCCCTTTTTTAAGTTCCTAACATTTAGTCCGATATAGTCAACTTTGGTGCAATCTATCTGGCATATCACTCTAGAAGCTCATATTTCACTCACTAGGGGGCGCTCTTGCTTTGAAAAACCCTCTTTCTTGGACATAACTTCTGATAAAATCTGATAAACGTGGGTCAAATCAAGGGAATGTATCTTATTTGTAGGGTATTATACTCTTATTCTTTATGTTTTACACACGCGGAGTTTCTTTTTGTGTTTCTGGGACATTATTATTTATTGTAAGATGTTCCTTTGGGATAAAATAAGCAATTTTATTTTGAAAGTTGCCTTTAATAAATTTCTTGAATTTCCACAGGGGCTTCGGATTCTTTTTAAAGCCGATGACTTTCTGTCGTTCCATCAGGATTGACATGTCTGAGCGGCCTGGTTGTTGAGGTCACTCCCCAGAACCCAGTGGGTTTGCATCAGCCCAAACCCAGAATGTGTGTTTTCCTCTTCGTCTGCTCAGAACTTCAGCTGCAGCATCAGGAGTTTCTCTGCTGTCCTCAGCGGCGTGACGAGGGTCATAGCTTGTCCTCGCCGGCTTTGTCTCGCTCTCTGATCTGATTTTTCTGCATGGAGGAGAAGCTGGCGGTTCTGCTGGCGGTTCTGCCGGCGGGTTGAACTGGAGCGTTATTAGCTGAGAAGATGATGTCGGTCCAGAACTGTGATTAAAGAGCATTTATCCCCATCACCGTTTCCACGATGGTGACACAAGTAGTTTTATATAAATGGACTTTCATGTCTCCACTTTGAGGAAACTTCCGCCGTGGGCTTAATGCTGGATTTGAATATTCCTGGTGCAAACATGAGATGGACCCTCTGATAGGGAACCGGAGCCGCTGCCTCCGTGTGAAGCCGTGATAAGTGTGACTGCAGAGGTTGAAACCTCAAAATAATAGCAGTGCCTGAGGATTCTGACCCGGTGTGCAGCATCGGGCCGCAGCACAGTGCATTCCCAGAATTATCTCGCTTATCGGTCCCCGCGGAGCTCAGATGTCCAATCAGGGTTCTAAGATTGGAGCGCCGGCGCCTTCGGGCTGGGGTTTGACATTCAAGGGAAGCGGAGGGGCGGGAAGGCCGTTTGGATGCTTAGCGGCTCCAGTAAATACCCAGAGCCGCCGCGGCCAGTTCTGGCCTTAATCATCTGGCTCCGCCGTGTTTGGTCTTACTGAGATAAAGCCACTGTGTGTTCAGACTCGCATCTCCGCTTAGCGTGGTCGTGCGTTTGAAGACACGGGCTTCGCCGCTGCTGGAGGAGGCGGAGGCTCAGAAGCAGCGCCAAGCGTCAGCTTTCTAGCAAGTAGCGGCGCTCCCGCCGCTCATACGGCCGCTTCTTGGTTGAAATCCTTGGCTCTGGCAGTCGGCGCCGGAGTCGGGGGTGCGCCGTCACAGAGAGAGATCCAGACAGGTAGTGAAGTATTTATATGACTTCATTAAGACGTCCTGGCAATGAACCCTGTGGAACTCTGGGTATCAGGATGTACGTCATGCAGCCCGGCGCTTCTGGGGGATTAACTCTGATTAAGTGGGTTCAGATGGAAAACGTCCCGTGAGTTTATTTACAGACTCGCAGCTTTTCTTCTGTGCTGGACCGCGTCATTTATTTCCAGCGACCTCCCTGAAACGGACCGGCTTCACAAAAGCGTCAAGCTCCGTCTCGCCACGCGACCCGCTCACACATGCGGGCCTGCTGTGGATTGTCACTGTAGTCATGATTACCAGAAGAAACCGACAGATGTTCTTATTTGGTCTCCTGAGAGGTTCATTATAAACAACCGGGCCGGGCGCTTCTCCTTGCCAACGGTTAGAGGTCCAAACCAGGAGGTGTAGTTCTGTGTTTGCGGCGAATACGCAGCCTTGGCACAATCAAGCTGAAGTACACACTGAGTTTATGTTGCATGTTATTGTCCTTTGGGTCCTTCTGCCGTTTCCCATCTGTCCGTTTGATTATTTTGACCTTCTGGAACCAGACGTGAGATCAGAACCATCTAAAGTACTGCACCTTGGCATGAATCTAAAGCGCTGTGGCTCAACTCTGCGTGGTCACATGGGTCCCAGAGCGAGGAAGAGTTTATCCTTACCTTTTGTTTCATAGTTCTTTATTTTACTTCCTGTATAGTTTCAACTTTATTACACAATAAATGACTTATCGGAATTTTAGCGATGAAGTTGCAGATTGCGACATGTACCGCCTCTCAGCTCACCCCTCCCCTCCCACGAATGGACGCCGGCCTTCAGAGTGATGTCATTGAGTTTCCTGTCAAATGAAATACATATATTTAGATATTACATTTTATTCTTTATTCTGTAAAACAATAGATCAAAGCTTGAATGTGAGTCGACCAATGTTAGTGTTTGTTCCGCTTTGTGGTAACGCTTGCAGTGGGGCCTCATCCCATTTTCCCTGGGTGGGGGAGGAGATGAGGTGGCGCCTTGAGAACAACTGCCAGCCACAAGTTACCCCCGAAACTTTCCAATCCAGAGTCTGAGGAAATACGCCGTCGGTGTTTCGCCACAAGTCTGCGACGCAAAGGGAAATGTACCTGGCGTGTCTCACGAGGGGATTCTGGACTATGTAGACCCACTAGTCTACTGAGACCCAGATCCAAACCATTACCTGTCGAAGGTTAGGAGTCAGGTCTCAGGGTTTTTGTTTGGTTTTCTTGTTGTGGGGGTTTTGGTTTTGGTTGGCAGTAGCGCCAGGGTCCCGGTAGCCAAGGGATTGGAGGGAGCCTCGGGAAGCAGCGAGGTTCTCGCCCCCAGAGTAGAAAACAGTTGCCTAGCAGTGATGTTTTCAGGATCTATTTCTTCTTCTGTGTTAGTTTTTAGAGGCAAAGCGTTTCTCTCGTCTTTTTACCACTTAAATCTAAAAAATGTGAAAAGTTCAAGAGAAACTTTACAGACTGCCCCTTTAATAAACACACAGTTCATTCGTTTCATCAGCAGAATATTTTTGTATTTTGCCATAAAAGGCACCGTTTATTCCGTCTCCGTCTTTCAGGAACCCCCCGTCAGTGAGCGGTGTCCCGCCGTGAGCCGGGGCATCGTTTTGCTGCTGTTACTACATTATTATGCAAATTTTGGTTTATTCTACGACGGAGCGAAGACGACTCTGTTCCTCCTCTGCATGTGGGGAAATGAAAATCTATTGCACACCGTGTTGAGATCAGCTGATGATAGGCTGCCGGACCTTTCTCCCCTAATTTGGAGAAGGACGCGGTGAAAGCGGAGTGCGACTCCGGTAAGCGGCGTCCCTGCTGGCTGAACAATTACGTAACAGAGCTGACCACCGGTTTCTGGAGAGGCTACACGGCTGAACGCGAGAGAGGGTGGCGTGGAACACTACGGGTGGGTTCAAATGAACTTCCTGTCAAGAGGCATTGGAGGGGCAATCAAGCACGGAGCGCCTTGTGTGTGCGTGGCGTTGTAGCATGAATGCAATTTTCCCCCGCTGACCTTCTGCTGTGATTCTGATTCTGCCGCCACTCGAGCTAAAATGTGCTTCCTGTATGGCCCAAAATACCCGGTTCCCTTCGTAGGGTCCGTCGGGCCTCACCGTTGGAGCCAGTGGCGGCTGGTGAGGCGGGGAGGATGGAGGAAATCAAAGTTTTCTTTAATTAAACGACACATTCATTCATGATATTCATCATCAAATATTTCTTTATTTGATCAGTGTTACAGTTTATGTTAAGAGCTCTTATTTTGAAGGAAGAGAATGGAAGATCAGCTAGACGGTGTGGCGGGAGCGTTCCGCTTTGATGAGAAAATAAAGTACGAGCTGTCCTCCTGGTCTTACACTTTGTCGCCTACGTCTTTTATTATTTTGTACTTTAAAAGTATAATCGTGTCATAAACCCTCGGCTACACACACACACACACGCACACACACACACACACACACATACACACACAAAATAAAAATAAAACAATGTTCCAAATCCAGCCTCGCTGGTAAACTTTCAGGGCTTGTAGCTAACTGCTGAGCTAATAAGCTAACTCCTCAAGCTGAACAATTTAAATTAATTTAGACAAGGCCTAAATAAAAAAAGTTTTTTTACACTCTAGCGCCTAACAGTGGCAGAGAACATGAATAAGGAAATGTGAAAACTTAAGTTTGACTGACTCCATGTCACTTTTTTATTCTACTTGCTGATTGGTCAGGGAGGACGGCCTCCAGGAGCCTCACTTCCTCTGTTTTGGCCAATAGCAGATCAGCATGAAAGATCCCGCCTCCAGAGGAGGAGAGGAAAGTCTGTCCTTCTCTGCCCTCCACCAGTACTTCAAACAGACTGCCTTTCCCCTTGCCTGTCCTGTAGGCTTCACTGTTGAAGCATCATTTGAATTTCCATTATGGATTTGTTTCATAAAAGATATCCCAGAATTATAAATGATACTGAGATTTGGTAAAGGTTCATTTCAACTAGTTACTTCACTTTGATCTCCCTTTTGCCTCTCTGGACCATCCTCCTCTGCCTCTCTGGACCATCCTCCTCTGCCTCTCTGGACCATCCTCCTCTGCCTCTCTGGACCATCCTCCTCTGCCTCTCTGGACCATCCTCCTCTGGTTGAAGCTCTGAGTCAAAGAGAACTGGATTCTCTGTTGATCCCCAGGATTGAAGTGAACGTAGGCGAGTCGTGGTCCTTGAAAACGTGAAATAACGAGGGGAGGCGTTGAGCTGTCAGCGGTGGAGTCATCAAATATGCATTAATAATCATTACCGCCACCTCTGGAGCGTTCTGGCCCTTATAGCATGAACGACCCGGCTGAGGTCTCCTTCATATCAGGCCCGGCTAATTGCTTTCAAGCGGAGTGGCCTTTGACCTCTCCACATGGTCACCAAAGGTGTCCCCGCCTCTGCCGACATTGTTATGCAGCGAACGCTCCGTCCTCCGCCAGGATCTTTAAAACCTCTATTTTCAAACCGGCGTGGTTGAAGGATCTTTCATGTTCCTCCCACCTGAAGGGAATAGGAATCATCTGGCCGTCATGAAAGGACGCCCTTCGCCTTGGATCGGAGGACACGCACGCCGCGTCTGGCCAGAGTCCATATGGTCACCAGAATACAGAGCTGGAAGAGGAATTGAATTGGACCGGGTGGGATGATATAGAATCTGACAGGATAAAAGACGCGACGGGTCCATCAGAACTTTCTGTCTGATGCCGCTGTTGGAAAGAGTTCGGTGAAAGCAGGAAAGCAAATATATTAAGCTAAAGGAAACCACAAAATGGATAATTGTCTTCTTCAGGGAACATCTCAGTGTGTCGTGTTGTGATAATTAAAGTCAGGTTTTGTTCTTGGATCAGGTCTGATGTTGAAGTTTGAATCTAAAGTCAGTCAACCTGCATTCTGTTCTACAGATTACTCTCACATAGTAACAGATTACTCTCACATAGTAACAGATTACTCTCACATAGTAACAGATTACTCACACATAGTAACAGATTACTCACACATAGTAACAGATTACTCTCACATAGTAACAGATTACTCACACATAGT
>VRLP01002360.1:0-91155 GCA_009660295.1 Lophius piscatorius | reverse complement strand
GGACTGATCCCTGGGGGACCCCACAGGTGACGGTGTGTGTCCGGGACTTTGAACTTCCAAGGGAAACGTATTCTGTTCTGTCAGTGAGGTAGGATTGAAACCAATTTAGGGCGGTGGCAGTGAGTCCAGTGGTGTGATGTAGGCGGTGTAGGAGTATTCCATGGTCAACTGTGTCGAAGGCAGCAGACAAATCAAGGACAATCAGGAGGGAAGGTGAACCAGCATCTGCTGCCATCCGTAGGTTATTTGTGACTCCAAGCAGAGCTGTTTCTGTGCTGTGGGCGGAGCCAAAACCAGATTGAACGTTTCAAAGAGGTTGTTGTATTTGAGGATGTCCTGGAGGTGGGCAGCAACTACTTTTTCCAGAACTTTGGAGAGGAATGGGAGTTTGGAAATGGGCCTGTAATTTGCAAAAACCTCTGGATTTAGAGTAGGTTTTTTGAGGAGTGGTCTGATTATGGCGGCTTTTAGGGCAGATGGAACAAAGCCAAATTGGTTTACTACAGCGGTGATCAGGGGACTGATGGAAGAGATGTTACTTTTCACTAGGGCTGTAGGAAAGGGGTCGAGGGCACAGGTGGAGGGTTTCATCGTCCTGATGATAACCTCAACCTCCTGCTGGGAGATTTCTGGGAAGCACTTTAAAACTAATCTCATTTTTAACTATTATATATAATAAATCCTAGTTAAGAAAGTTATATTAAATTTAATCAAATAAATAAGCCTAATTTTTTACAGACTGCGCCTATAACCTGGTATTTAACACAAGTTAAAAAGACATTTACCTTCTTGGCATCTGATTGTCAGGGTTTGAGCTGTTTTTTTGTTTGTTTTTTGTTTTGAGGATATGCCTGAAACTTCCTGATGAAGTTTCAGGCATATCATTCAGAAATATGATTCCAGCAAATTGATTGTGATTCAGACATTAGTGTCAATTTGACTCTTTATTCTCTCTAGACCTGCTTCGCTGTACCATCGAAAAATAAAATGTGAATTTCAGCCTCCATCCCAAAAAGATTCAGCCTCTCAATTATTTAGCTTCAGCGATGAGGATGAATTACTTCTAATCTCTGAGGCCAAAAACGGAAACAGCCTCATTATGGGGGAGAAGAAGGATGAGATGGATGGAGAACTGGATGGGTGGAAGTTTATTTATATCGGGCTATTCTTTTTGGAAAGTTCAGTCTTTGGAGGATTTCTAATTAGCTGTTTGGTTTCAGATCCACAAAAACTGCAAGAGCTCGTCGAAGGCTCATTCAGGATGTCACAAAAAGATCCGAAGAAAACATCCAAGGTACTTCAAACATCGCACACTTCGATGAAGATCAGAATTCATGCCTCCACTATTCATCATGGGAGAACGACGAGGAAAAAAATCACTGCCGACCCAGAAGTACATAAAGGCCGGTCTGAATTTACCCACAACACACCTTGATGAATCTCTGAAGGAGAATGTCAGGTCATCAGTCTGTCAGCGAGACAATAATCCAAAAGAGACATAACAGAGTAAATCCACCTCTGATGGTTTCTAGCCGAAGTTTGGACCGGAACCCCATTGAGATGTTAAGGTTGGACCTGAAAGGATCACTTCATGCTCACAGACTATCCAATGTGGCGCCACTAAAGCAGGTCTGCACAGAAGAGTGGGCCACTGTTCCGCCACAGCAATGTCAGAGACTGATCTGCAGCTATCAGAAGTGTTTGGTTGCTGGAGGTGGAACATCTCGACATTAAGTTCAGGGGGTCTAGTACTTTGTCTCACTGGTTGTTTGGGTGTTAGGTAACGGTTTAACTGAATTAAATAAAGGTTATATTTTTGGTGTGTGTACTCAGGTTGTTTTGAGCTGCATTTAGCCTGAACAGCTGAGTTGTTGCTGAGCTCTGACATCTGCATCTGGGTCCTTGCTGTGGGCCGCTGTGGTAATCTGCACCAAGGACTGGCCATGGTTCCACTCCAGACATCTTCTCCGACTGTCGTGAAGGTTGATTCTGCATTGAATTATTAATTTCTTGCAATTAAAGCCAGGGGCAGCTCGTCAGGGGGTTTGAGAGGGTAAATGTCAATGCTATCATTTGACTTTCGGATTAAAAGGCTGTTTTTAAGCTTTTTTCTTTCTTTTGACGATAGAAGATCTGAGGCTTGCAGGCATTTTTATTTATTCATTTAATCTAAAAGCATTAAATATTAAAGCCATAAGAATATGGTGATGATATGCTGTCTCATCTACATCGATTACTTTCAATGAAACACAAACTAAGGCTCTGGAAATCTGTCACGGACGCAGTATGTGACCAATCAGAAGTGCTGTGAAGCCAGAGTTCAATTTGCAAACTCCTGACGTTGTGTTTCCCCTGCCAGCGCTCCATCTCTCTCTCTCTCTCTATACCTCTCTCTCTCTCGCTGCCTGATTGTTTAATATCACTTACGGTTGTTTATTTATGCCTTGCCTCCCCCGTCTGTGTTCTTAGCTTAATTACTTCAGGGTTATGTGTAAATGCTGATGGAGGGGCTGGAGTGGAGAACGGAGCTCTGCAGCCAGAAAACATGAAGGCGGGGAAACATTTTAAGTGAGGGATTGGGTTGAGGAAACAATGGGAGAGATATTTAAGGGACATGGGGGGTTTAAAGACAATTAGTTTTCACCACAAGATCAGAAGAAAAGGACTCAGGATCTGATAAAACCGTCCTTTAGAGTATAATCATAAAGTTGAATGAATAGATGGTATCTTTAGGAAAGTCACTCAGATTCCTACGCTTGACCATTTTCCCTGTTTCAAAAATCGGCATCAGGACAAAATGTTCTCCTGCTGCCTAATATATCCCAACCACTGACTGATAACATGGTAAACAGGTCATGGAAATGCTTGATTATCAAACAATGTGAAATTTGTTCTCTGCATTTGACCCCGCCCCCGGGAGCGGTGGGCAGCCCCCGTGAGATGCTCGGAGACCAAACTGGGGTACAGAGTCTTGCTCAAGAACCCCACAACATATAGGCAACAGAAGCAATCTGGGGAATGGTCAACCATCCTTCCAATAAGTGGACAAAAATTCAAGCGATAATCACTGTTATTTTGACATCACTTGGTACTGGCTATAATGTTTTGGCTGATCAGTGTATTTCTCAACTTTTCTCGCTACTGACATTATTTTTTTTTTGACATAGTCAGAAAAAAGCCCTCCTTATAATAATCAAGTCTCAGTACTGCTAAATGACACACACGATGTGGCTAGCATACCTATAACGCCTTTTAGCGATGTGGCTAGCATATTTACCTGTCACTGTTGTGACGGCTTAAATGTCTTTTAAGAATCTGTTACAATGAAGCTGTAGAATGATGCGTAACATTCTGCATACTCCCTTGTCTAGGGATAACAAGTTTGTTGGACTTTTATCCACTGATGAAGCTGCGGTCGCTCTTTTACTGATGTCGGCTACGCGGATGAATCATAGAGTCCAGGACTCACACAGATTTCTTAATAACTCTTTTTACACTAACCTGACAGATTAATGTAAAATGATGTTAGCTCTAGCTGCTTCTGCAGCTATGATAGCAGCTGTAGAATGTTCCAGGTATTCTTCTGGAGCCAAGACCCCTGCTTTAGCCATTAGCTAGTGTAGCTGTGATAGCCACTCCAAAGTTAATGCTACTGGAAAAGGGAGGTAACATAACCTAAAACCGCCGTTGATGGTGGAATAATATCGCTTTTCTTCTAGGCACTAGTGTTTTCGGCATCCCTGGTGGGCAGGGGCCATGACTCAGGTCAGAGGAAGATGAAGTAAGTTAGGCCATCAACCAGCATGACCTTTGACTTTTAGAGTGAACATTTATTAGCTGGGCTGTTCAATATTTATGGTAACCTTTATTGAAAAAAAAAAAAAGTCTTTAAAATCTCTGGTGACCTCTGCTTCATCACGATTATATGTTTGAAAGAAAAACAAAACTACCACCCAGAGAGGCTTGACTTCCTTCACATCTTCCATCCTGTGAAAAATATCTGTCTCCAGATGTTCCACTTCTTGAGCCAGTCGCTTATTTTGTCTGTTCTGCAGTTTTGGTCCAGGCAGGCAGTTGAAAAAAAAAGAAGCAGCCTGCTGCTGCTGCTGTAAATGAGGTTAATGGGAGCAGTGAGAGTGAACCACACAGTAAATGAGCCGTACAACCAGAGGAATGAGATAAAATGCTTTGTGCTGCTGAGGGGGAACCGTAGACTTTGGTGGTAATCCTTTGTGGCTTTTCACAACAGGCCCTCCTTCACTTCACACAAATGAATAACTGTTAAAATAAGCATAGCAAAGCAGAGCATAATGAAATAGGCGATTGAGGAAGTGCATAAGACCGATTCCACGATCAATAAAGAGGAGGTGCTTCCTCCCCTCCCTTAAGTGTTTACAGTCAACTTCAGGAGGACCCGCTTCAAGTAGTGCCCCTCGTTTTATTGGCATCTAAAGTGGCCATTGCTGCTTCTATGGTGAACTCCTTAGGGTCTTTTTTATCAGTCACAGTGGTCACTCGTTAGATGCTCTGTTGGAGTTTTTGGGAACACAGTTCACGTTACTAAGTTGTGTCAGAGGACCTGGGAGCTTCAGGCCATTGAGACCAAACTAATATAGTCAGTCTAAAACGTGAGACATGAAAAAAACATCTTTATGTCAGAGTTACAGAGGCACTCGAAACACATCCTTTTGTCTTTGATAGATGTGGTGCTGGTGGTGGTGGTGGCTGATGACTCCGCTGAGGCTCATGTAATTAAGCAGTTCATGAATCTGCAAAGATTGGGTGGATATTTGGAGAATCATATCCAAAAAGACAGCAACAAGATGAGGGGCTAACAATGAAGCATGTGTGAGAGTGAGAATGGTGGAAAAGGTTTGTGGGAGGGTAAACTATAGATGCCATGAGCAAAATACCCAAGACACGGACCAACTCACCGTATTCCACCACCCACAGAGAAATCCGTTTCTTCATCATAATCCCGAGTATCATAAACGGTATTCACAAAGTCTGTTTTCTGTTATACGCACAAGATGTTTAGGAGTTTATATATGATATTCGTTGCAAATACTTTGTGAATAGGAGGTCAGTCAGTTTGGCCATTTTCTACATTTTGTGCAGGCTTATGGCTGACAAGGCTGATTCTTCACCCACAAGTCTGGCCCTTGCAGTTGCAGGATAATTTCTGGTTGGTAATTGTTTTATCTTTTTCTGCTTGATCTGATCTGAGCCTCTGTTGCCATGTCCAGACGTCAGTTCGCCATTGAAAGCCATCTTTGGCAGAAAGTGGTCCTCCACTGGTGAGATGTGTCCTTCCTAAGCACAGCTGTGTCCTCAGGTTGGTGGAAGTTGGTGACACAGTCACCCCAGCGAATTTTAAGGATGATGTGCAGACAGTGTTGGTGGAATCTCTCCAGGAGGTAAATATTGGCATGACCTGGGGTTCGGCCGCAAGCCAGGTAATCTAGAAGGCTGCCAGCGAGGTCCTCAAGTTGAAAGTCTGACTTTGTGTCTCCCTCTCCTAGGTAGTGGTCACCCAAGGCTGAGGAGTCTGTCTCTCCTGTGGTAACCCGGTGATACTGCTGGCTGTTGGTGGCCATTGGCTCACAATGAGGTCTACCGCCTTTTGTCAGGTCTTGTCTTTAATCCTGCCAGGAGTCTGTCCACCATCCTGCCGGGGGAGCCGGTTTAGTCGCCACCAACCCCACCCATAAACAAATTGTACCTGTCTACACGGGGTACCTGTAGCAGGTTCGACAGACACATCGATGTAAGATCTTCAGATAAAAATCATGCCATTGGGGAAACTTGTCATCTTCTGGTTTTACGGTAAGAGTAGTACAGTATTAATCCGATTTAACTAACATTCTAAGGTTTTGCATGTGTATTTCAATGTGACTGCATATAGACTCATACTATATTTGCATGTTGAACGATACACTTTTTGCACAAATACACAGCTTATAATCATGCAACGGACATACGCAAACCCTGAAATGTGAGTTTTGCTCTTTCTGCTGCAGAGGAAGAGACACAGAAGATGGAGGAAGAAAGACGAAGGAGAAGCATAGGTGAGAGGAGAGATGGGACATAGACGACAATCAGATCTAGAGAGACACAGGGAGAGAGAGATAAAAGGCGTCAGGGAGGGGAGGGGGCAGAGGGATGAGATGACATCACGGCAAACCGGTGAGGTAATGTCTGCGACACAGAAGTAGAACAGACAGAACAGAAAGTCACATTTCAGATCGATGGATGCTGCTTCTGCTGCAGCCAGTGAGTCATTGATGCTCTGCTGACCCAAAAATGATTTAAAAGGTGTAAATTATTACCTAATTATAACCATTTGTTAATTCTGTATAAGGGTAATCGTATTATAAAATGGTATCAAACTTTATATGATTAAAAGCTTTGACTCAAAATGATCCCTTCCTGTTGCGAGCTCTATAACTGCATTTTGAATAAGTACCTGCTTACATCACTCACAGATAGATGTTATGTCAACGATCACATGACCTCGTCTAACTCTCAATTAAAATCCTGAGGTTGAACTTATCAGGCCCATTTGATTTTTTCTGGTCGTTTGCACTCAGTATGTGCAAAAGTGTGATGTAACAACAATTCACTTTCCTGTTAGGCTGCTTTAACTCTGGGTTTTTGTCCAAAGGGAAAATGACGTGACACCAGCACAATAAGTGTGCCTCTAAAAAAAGCCTGTTATACCACATGTGTCTCCTCCGGCCCCTTTTACCGCTGCTGCACAGCAGGAAGTGTCTGCTCTATCCTCTCCGCCTCTGTGTCCAGACTGCTGGTGCTGTCTCGATGAGATTGGCGCTCTTCTGCCTCCACCTGCTGGTTGGAGCAACTAATTTCACACCAATCAAAAACATAAGCAGGGAAATGGACTGATAATCATCATTCAAAGCTGTGTGACCAGATACATAACCGAAAACAGAAGTTTACTGAACAGTCATTAGAATAAACCTTTAACAGTAACAGGTAACAGAAGCATGGCACCCCTGTGGTGGCTGTATGTTAGTGCACCACCCACCACTAAACTACTTCTCCCACTGGTGTCCTTGTCCTTGAACCTGGACCATTTGACTCTGTGAACCTGGACTGTCTCACTGTGTGAACATGGACTGTCTCACTGTGTCAACCCAGACAGTTTCACTGTGTGAACCTGGACTGTTTCACTGTGTGAACATGGACAGTTTCACTGTGTGAACCTGGACTGTTTCACTGTATGGACGTTAGTATGGTCAGTGTGCATGAGTTTTAAGCCCTTGTCCTGTTGCCACGGCTACATTGGTAAAAGTAGAATTATTAGTTATAATTGCATTTTTTTTTTTTTTTGCCTCGAGCATTGCAGCGTTTCCACGGTTACTGATTGAGGTCATTCTGTTACTTCCCATTGATTCTTATGAGCTCTTTGAGAAACCATGAGAGGAGGACAGGACCATAGGAGTTCAACAGCCCGGCGGCAGGACTGGTGTCTGCTCCTTTGTGTGAGGAGGGTCAGGAGGAGCACCGCCAGATCACCGCAAAATGACCTCCAGCAGCTACAGCTGTGATGTTTTGGACAAAACTGCCAGCAAAAAAACAGTAGATCGCATGAAGGCCCAAGGTCCACTACTGGGACTTGAGAAGACTAAAATAGGAATCTATTCAATTGGTGCCCCCTTCTCCTCAGAGATGAAAGCAGCTTCTCCCTGAAATCATCTGACAGACGTAAAAGAGTCTGGAGACACCGTGGTGAATGTTATGCTGCCTGAAACATCATCCACCCGGTCTGGTGTGGTTACTGATCAGTGATGGTCTGGGAAGACGTATCCTTAGAGGGTCTCACAGACCTCCATGTGTTGGCCGAAGATACCCTGACTGCTGTTAGGTACCAGGGTGAATCTCAGACCCACAGTGGACACTGGGTTCCTCCTGCTCCAGGACAATGCCGGGCCTCAAGTGGTCAGAGTGTGTGTGCAGTTCCTGGATGATCAAGGTATTGATGCCATTGCCTGGTCCTCATGTTCCCCGAACCTCCGTCTCATCAGAAGTATGCCCAGATGTTGTGATTGATTTGAAGTTTTTGACTTTGATTTTGGGTTTGATTTAAAATCAAGTCCTGATGATGAGTGATCTTAGTTTCCATTGACTTTTGTTTGATCTTTTTGTTCTAAACTAACTATGAAATGTCTGTCAACAATGACACAATTTTCAATTTGAATATTTCTTTCATCAAGATCCAAAATATCTATCTATATATATATATGTAGACCCTCCACTAATGGGGGGAAAACATGTTAAATAACAGTTAACATGCGTCGTATAGGCTCTGCATAATATTTTTTTCTGTAAAGGAAAGTCAGCAGACAAAGGCGATTGTGGCTCTGGATGTAGAGTAGGGGGCCCCTCCCTGGCCCCTGCGCTCTACATGTTGAAGTGACCTTGAGGAAGAGACTGTATGAATGATATGACCCAATGTGTTTGAATGGGTGAATGCTGACTCGTGTTCTGAAGTTGTACCATGTCTGGCAGACGAGAAAGGGGTCTGTAGGTTCAGTCCATTTAAACACCTGCTGCTAAACAGCAGGGGGTTTTCCAACAGGATGTTTAGAGCTGAGAACAGAAGGACTTAAATCTCCCTCTACAGCTGTCCTCTCCATCGATTTCTATTTCCTCTTCTCCTCTCTCTTTATTGTCCTCACCCTCGTACGCCCCCCACCTGCCTCTCATCTAGCGAGTCAACATCGTCTGACCTCCGACACTTTGACAGAACAATCCCAGCATTGTTTTCACACTTGGGCTCCGAGCAGGACGTCAGCGTGTGAATTTGCTTTTTCTCCTGATGGGATTGTTCCTGTTGGTTTCCGTTATTCGCTCTCATTGCTGACGACTCAAATAGTCATAATGCTGTTGTGAAAGAAAAATCACCCCTTTTGTAGGAATTGCAGCACCTAAACCAAGTAACAAAGAGTCCGTACTCAGTTAGTCTGCAGAAAGACCGCCGCCAACACACACAAAGAACTTGTTGAATGTTGTAGAGGGGCCCCTATTTCCACCCATTAAGTGTTTTACTGTAGCTGAGCACCTTTCAGAGAGGATAGTCTAGTTAAAATGCTGGTTGACTTAACTGCTGGTGAAAGATGCAAAAGAAAATTTCATGAGATACGATGTCGAGGCTCCACGGCCGCAACCAGGTTAGCTGTCAGCGCTGAGAGTGAGTCTGGGGCAGGCAAAGGTTCTGGAGTGGCTCGGACATGCATCCAGGTGGAGGTCACCAGGGGCGCAGGTGTCGCCTCCTGACCCTCTTGTCGGGACCAGCTCTGTTCCCGAACCGGACAGGATCCCACCCTCTGGAACTATGACCCCATTGAGCTGAGCTGAGCTTTAAAATCATTTATCCCAAACATCTTGTCAGAAACCGGCTCAGATGGACACATTTAAAGGAAAATGTCGCAGCTGTATGACTGGGTTCTGGGCGGAGGTCGGTAAACGAAAACTACCAGATCTGGGTCAGTCGGTGGTTTTATGCTATTGGTAACAAACGCCAGAGTCTGAAGGTAGACCTCTGGGATTCGTGGAACACCTCAGATCCAGCTAAAAGTCCTGAAATCTTCTGATGATGTTTTTATCGGCTCGTTCCTCACTTGCTCACATAAACAGATGATACATTTTTTCATTTTTGCTGCGGTTAAGTATCAGTGAATTCTTAACTGCTGAGTTTTTAAGACATATTCATATTTACTTCCTGTTACCTAAATGGACTGAAGTCCAATAAAAAAGTTTTTTCTTTTATTGCTGAGTATGACGAAGACGTTGTTTTTTTCTGATTCTCTCTCTCTCAACTCCTTCCTTTTCTATGTCTTCCTTCGATACCCTGCAGGAAGGCTGCTTCGGAATAGTGTGTGTGTGTGTGTGTGTGGAGGGGGTTGGGGGGAAGGTGGCGGGTTCTGACCTTATCCATGATCATACATCAGCCTAACGTCATCGGCGCTCATAGTGTTTCCTCCAACTGTACTGATGTGGGTCTTTGTCAGCTTTTGGAGGTAGCCCAACCCAGAGGAAAACAGGACATTACATAATCTACAGTGAACAACTAGTGATGGTAGTGGCAGAAAGTTATAAACACTTTCAAAGGTCACTTTTTCACCTCTTTTAAATTATTATTTAATCATGCATATTTATATTTCTTTTTATGAGGTTGTTTTTCCACACACTCACACAACTTCTTCAATATTATATCAGCTCAAGTACTATACTGGGATATATAAATAACATATAGTGATTGTTCTTACTGATTTCCGTACTATTGGAGACTGGACTGTGACCCTTGAAGGAAGTCTACTCTCTCTGAGTGCTTTTGCAGATCTGGACACGACAAGGGCAAACAAACAAACTTGGATTACTGACTTTTATTTTGGTTCGCATTTCCTGACCGTGTGGCCAGCGTGTATTCAAGATATAAAGATGGAGAAATAGCTGTCGAGTAACTAAATAAATTAGAATAGCGCTCAGTGGAGTGTTGAGGACTGCGGCTACGGTGGTAGTGCGGTTACCCCCTTTTAAAAGGTCAGTTATTTGAACCCCAGCCTCTGCAGCTATTCATATTTGCTCCCTGGGTCCAATTTGTTCTTGACACAAGTACTGTCCTTTCGCAAGAGTTTCAACTTTTTTTTGCAGAGTAAACAACATATTTACTCGTGGTAAATCAAAACCACCGAACCCACTTCTCCTCAGTTGGAGACAACAAATTTCACCATGATCTACTGCATATGATTACATCCTTCCATTCATTTTCTTCCGCTTAGTCAGGGTCTGGTCATGCTGGCAGTGCGCCAAGCTGGTATTCCAAAATGTCCCCATCCCGAACAATTCCCTCAAGCTCATCCTAAGGGATACCGAGGAGTTCCCATGACCCTATGACAGATGAGATATATGTTCCCCCCAAGTCAATTCTTGGTCTACCCAATGGTCTCCTCCACATTGGACATCTAGGGAATCATCACAAGGGAGGTTTCATGATCAGATGTTGGAACCACCTCAACTCTGACGCAACAGAGCAGCAGCTCCACTCACCTTCTCTCTAAGGCTGAGCCCAGTGCCCCATATGAGTTAAGCTCATTTCAGCCTCTTGTATCTGCTTTTGTCCATGAATGACAACAATTTGAAAACCCCACCGAAAAGGCATGAAGAAAGCTGTCAGACCACGTCCATGTACCGCAACCTTCAGGTGTCTGACCTTGGAGGGGATCTTGCTTGCAAGCATCTGGTGACCATAACTTTGTCCATGGGGGATGGCTGGCTCACCTAGAGGAGCCGCCGCCCCTTTGGCTTACCACTTGACGGGATGGGAGTTGGGGTTGGTTGCAAAGCAGTATGGGTGGCAGATCAGGGGATGACAACTTGCTGGAATGCTGGGTGTCAGAGAGTCCTGCTACCCTATGAAAGAAGCTCATTTAAGCCGTTTGAATACGCAACACCATTATTTCTGTCCCTACCCAGGGCTCATGTACGTAGGTGAGGGCTGGAACGTACATCGGTTGGTAACTTGTCCTTTAACTAATTCTCGTTATTCATGAACAGAATCTTAAGGTGAGGAGAGCATTGGTCTCATCAGACCGTGACCTTCAGCAGTACTGGAGCAGTTTGTTGCAGCTGAGTGTGAAACAGCTGGCATGGGACTCAGAACCTCAAACTCTGAGGCCGTGGATGCCTGAAAACGATGGAAGCGCCTCCAGGTCAGTGTTTCATAACTGCATATTCTGCTTTGTGTAGTTTCAAGATGTCCAAACGGACATTCAAGACCTACCAAACAGATGGTAACGGACATGACCCTCAAGCTCCTTTCTAAGCAACTAGATCTGAATTTTTATTTGGATTCACTCCTCATTGCACGCACTCATAGATACCAGATAACATTTCATCAAGTTCCACCATTCCCCCCAGAAATCAAACATAATGTAAAACGCCCTATCTCGCATTGTTATAGAAAAAGGGGAGAAAAAGTCCTGGACCCACCCTGAGATCCGGAGCCATATCCTGCTCCTTCCACCAAATTACAGGGAAATCTGTCCAGTAGTTTTTGCATTATCCTACTAACCAACCATGGAAAAATTGAACATGAGTGAAACCACAACCTCCTTGGCGGAGAAGTAATTAATAATTTCTATTGTCTCTGTTTTTCTGTTTTGCTCAAACAATAAGCTGCGAATGTTCTTCTCTGGCATTTGTATTTTTATTTTGCCAATCTCCACCCGATTGCCTGTTATGCCAGATGCTCAAGACTTAGAAGCAGTTTTTTCCGGTATGTCTGAAAACTAGTTTCGTATGCATCATTTATTAAGCACTAGGTTGTGGTGAACTCAACCTAGTGCTCGCAAATGACCCAAAGTGCAGTGACTATATTAATAAAAAAGCATGTGTTTAGATGTTAGTGTTACAATGGAAACAAAGATGGAACAATTCCTCTGGAAGGCCATATTACAGCATCTGAATTCTACATCTGCCATGTTTGATGGTAATTACATGGAGCAGAGCAAAGTTACAGAGGTTCTGGGAGACATGTTCCAGTAGAATCTCTCCAAATGGACCTTTTTGTACACAAGAAAATCAACCAGACCTTTGAAGATGATGACTGAGCTTTCAATCACACTGTTGGATAATCGCTGACCGCTCTTTGGATCCGTCAGAGCCAGTAGTACAGAGCAGGAAGACCCTAATCCAACAACGTCATTCTCCAATCAGTAGGAGGTAAAGGCAAGTGCTGCAACAACTTTCTGTACAATTACATAAAACAAATGTTCTCTTTTTCAGCAGTATGATTATCAATTACAGCTAAAGAAATACACAGATTACTCAATAGTTTTTGGCCACTGCTTTGGTCTCCTCCTTCGTAATCACTGACGGAAAAAAGTATCAGACTTCTTGCCGCTTTTTTTCAACAATCACAGCAGTGACCGAAACGTCCAGAGGGAAGGGTATAGTGGCATCTAGTGGTTCCAGATAACCCAGACACAAAGGGGTCAAAAGCCAGGGTACCACTAGTGCCAGTCCACTAGTGCCAGGCCCGGGTGAACGGGGAGGTTCGGTGCAGGACGTAAATCCAATACCAGATCAATACACGGAACACAAAACTGATTTTAACAACGACTGCCAAGGGTCTTATTAATCAAGCGGGTGAGATGTGTCCAAGAGCCCAGGTGGAAAGGCATCAAAGCTAGAAGCATCGAAAGACAAACTGTTTATCATGGTGAGGATAGGAGGGGAAATGGGGTAGGGGTGATCCCAAAAGAGTGTATGAAGAGTGTTCTTGAGGTGAAAAGACTGTAGGACAGAGTCATACAGGTCCTTGGTGTTAGCAAGCAAGGAAAAGTTTGGAGTAAATTTCTGACAGTAGGGGGAGCTTTATCTGCAAAATTGTAACTTCTCAATGGTTAGCCTTGATGTAGTCCAAATGCAGATGAATCAACTCAAGGAGATCTGTCTTTGAATTAATTGTGATTTAGTCAGGTATTTCATATTTTACCCATGGGGGTTGATTTCTTTCGAAAACACAGTTTTTTGGGAATAACTTTCACACCATTGGTTCTTTTTAGTCCAAAGATCGTGCATAGAAATCGATTCAAGAAGATCTGTCTTGTAACTATCGTATTTTATCCTAGTAGCTTATATTTTACTCACTAGGGGGAGCTTTTATAACAAAAAACTGTGCTTCCTTACATTACTCAAAAATATTTCATGGATCATTTTCAAATTAAATACTTAAATAGAACTGAGTGCTAGAAAGAACTGGGTTGATTTTGGGAAAGGTCGGTTGTACTGCTTTGACACGAGTGGGGTCTTTTTTTGGCAAAAGTTTTTGACATGTAATTAACCTCAACAGTCCGATTTTTTCCAAATTTTCTGCATATGAATTAACTTGAGAAACTCTATCCTGTAAGTCATATTTTGTTCTAAAAGTTCACATTTTACTTATTACTTACTTACTTACTAATTTTTTTTTTTCACTGTTTTCCAGACAAAATTTAACTTTCTTGGATCATTTTCAAACTTTATTTTCCAATAAAGTTTAGTTCGAGGAAGAACTGCATTGATTTTGGGAAAGGTCAGTTGTAAAATTTGGTGCATTTGAATCGACTTATGGGGATTTATCTAGTATACACTATGTTTTACTATAATAGTTCATATTTTACTCATTAAGGGGAGATTTTTACAAATCAAACACAGAGTTTTTAGAACAGAAATTCCTAGCTGCTGGTCTGATTTAGTCCAAATAGATAGATAGATAGATAGATAGATAGATAGATAGATAGATAGATAGATAGATAGATGTAACAAAAACACAATGATTAGACATTTATTCCAGGGCATAACCAAGCCGATAACACTGACATGAAATTGTTAACAGCTGCTAGCATTATTGTGTCTACGACACTTTTTTTTTTCTTATTTGTTTAGCCATCAAGAGGGTGGAGCCATTTGCCTCTCTATTGCCTCACTTCCCACCCCACATGTCATGTCATAATTATGTAAAGGTGTGAAAGACTTCTGTCTAAGATCAACAAGTCACAAATTTCACCATTGTTCCCTGACTGTTGATCTCTGACAGTTAAACATAATCAGACTTGCTGTTCTTACAGCTAGCAATAATCTCAATCCAATCTCCAGTCTGCTTTTCTATTTTATTTCAAATTATTCATACTAGCTTGTCCTCCCTATCAACATCATTACTGAGAGTGGGCAGTTTCTTCTATTAGTTTATGAAAAACACAGGAATATCTATGTGATTGGTTAGTCGGTCCAAGCCGTTTTAGCTTTTGCTCCCATACGACCCCTCATCACCAAATAGTCGACCACCTCAACCAAAGAGGTTGAGGTGGTCCAAGTCCTTAACTGCTTTGAATCCGACCCCAATGCCAATTCCTACAAGACCAGGAATGGCAAGACCACAGGGTGGCGGCTCCATAAAGCCTCTTTGGACTGAGTGGGCTACAGGTGTGGCTCCAGAAAGGCTGATCTCCCTGGCCTAGGTGTTTCGGAGAGGCACTTCTAAAATAGGCTGTTTGGTCTGCTGCCACTGCAACCTGAGCCCAGATAAGGAGCAGATGATGGATGGATGGAAGTAAAAGAACCACTGATAGACTATAAAGTAAATTAAAATAGAGAATAAAGCACATATTAAGTGTCACAGAATTCCTTTCTTCCAATCCTGTCAATCCTCACTGGACACTTCATCAATAAAAAGAAGGGGTCCAGAATGTATTTGATCATAGTTTTTGGTGGAATTTCCCTCTTGCCTTTGGACAGGGCAGAAAATGACAGAGTGAGAGCGAGCGAGCCATAAACAGACGGAGCGAGGTGCCCCTGTGTCCCTGGTCACACCAGTGGGTAACCACACTCTTCATCCCATGGCTCCAGACGCACACACTCTCACACACACTGAGGCCAATGATATGTTGGGAAATGTAGCGAGGGGGGAAACCTGAGATGGGGAAAAATGAACGGAGAGAAGAAAAACAATAACAAGAAAGACCAAAAAATATGGACGCCTTGTCTCCGCGCCGTTGCTTTCTTCTTCTGCTGCCGCTGTTTTTCAATCCGTCCAATTTCAGAGGGAAAGTATTAAGAGCATATGTCTTAGGTCTACACTGTAAATAATACTGCTACATTCAACATGTGGAAGCATAGTCATGAATATATACTGGAAATACACCAGTACTGAAGCACTAAAACGCCACTGAGGCTTCGCTGTGCTAGTTTCGGACAATGTCGATGATTAATACCTCCGTCGAAGAGTTTGCTTCACTCATGTCAGTTAGTTGATTAATGATGTTTACTTAAAAAAGAAACAACCAAACTGATTCACATGAAACATCTTAGACAGTAGAACGCAACAAAGAAGCAATTCAATTTCAACGCATTTTGGCATTTCCTAACATTTTTCTAACTGCGCAAGAACACACAAACTGATTTCTAGTGAAAACTGTGGATGGACACGAGTTGGTGGGCCTTGGCACAGGGGGCCTTCATCGTTGTTTGAATTAAAGGCTGTACTATGTTTGGTCTCATTTCCCACTAGGCAACACCTGCATAACTAATAAATGCATAACAAAGTTTTATTGTTACTGGTCACTGTGGTGACCTAAAGAAAAGGTGGTCTGTGTGACCCCGAGACCTCAAAACCCCTTTCCTTGATGCATCAACACAGCCCCAACAGAATTGATCGAGTGATCCACTGCTGTCTGTCAGAGAACCATTGCCTCAGATATGGAGGTCCTGACTGACCGGAGCTGAGTCTTAAGACCAAGATATATAAACTAATCAATACGCTTCCTTCCAAGTGTAGCTGAGCCTTAGAGATAAGGTGGGCTTGGACCTTCCGAGATAGATATCAAAGAGCCTAAGGGTGACTAAAGTTCTTATGGTTTAACTCTTATCTTTTATATGGAACCATCCCTTCAACATAGATAATTACTAGTCATCAAAAACTCACCTGGTGTACAGCAAGGTTCAATTTTAGGTCAGCTTTATTTTCTGAAAGGGCTGAGTCATTAGGCAAAGTTCTGTGTGGAGACCTAAAGAATGAGGTCTCCGTTATATTTCGCATTGACATGGTGTTTTATCGTTGGGTCTGCTCATTTGCGTCAAAAGTAGCCAGTTGAGGTCGTTCAGGCATCTGTTTGTGATGCTAGCAGAGGGCCTCCCTTTTGGAGGTTTTCCGGGGACGTCCAACTTAGAGGAGACCCCGGGGTAGACTTAGAATTTGCTTGAGTGATAACATATCAAATTGTGGCCTGGGAACAACTCAGAATTCCCGGGATGAGCTGGATGGTGTTGCTGGGGCAGTTGACAATTGGAATACGGTCATTGGACTGCTGCCCACCATGACCCGATCCTGGATAAGTGGACGAAAATGAATAGTTGAACGGATTTTTGTCCTCTTCTTAGACGTTCCTGCTTATATTGTCACATATCAAGTCTGATACTGTGTTGGGTTCATGATTGATTTCCTGACCTCATCATACTAAACTGTTGTCCGCCAATAGATAGAACAATAATAGATTTATTGTTTTCTTATTCAAAATAAAACTCATTTTCAGCTGAGAAGGTTTTTCAGTCTAGTCTTTGCTGCCTAAAAGCTGCTTTAAGTGAACATTTGTGACGTGACACGGATAATCTCTATATCTTTTCTTATTTGTCTTATTTTCACACGTTTACCCTCTTTTGTCTCTCAGTAGTTCATCTTAAATCCCTCTTGCTCGTTTTCACATTAACAAAATTCCATCCTCATTTCTCAACAATGTCATCTCTATCACTCTCTCTCTCTCTCTCTCTCTCTGTCTGTCTCTCGCTCTACTTCCCTCCCTCTTTTCGTCCTTTTTTCTTCCCACACTTCTCCTCTCTCTGTCTGCTGGCAGCCACATGCGATGTTTAGTGTGGCATCATGCTGGGTCACCACGCCACATACACACTCCCACGTGGCGTCAGTGTCTTTCATGGCGACAACGGCGCGGACAAAAAAACCCAACAACAGACAAATATATATCAAAATAAAAGGCTGAGATTCTATTTAATTTGAGGAGATTTCCACATCAGCACCGCTGTCGTAAAACCCGCTGTTTAGACATGCATGTAGGTTGAGGAAAACCAGCGGAGTCAGAAAGATAAATAGACGGAATTATAACAAAACGTTTTGGAGACACTCTTCTCCAAATAGGCGCGGGTACTTTTGTCATAGGTTTAAAAATAGACCTTTGAGACCACAGAGCAGCTCAAGTCCCCAATTCTGTTCTCACACAGACTGTATTTTTTTTTAAACACGTAGTATTTAAATTCGACCAGGAAAAGAAGGATAGGGAATATTTGAGGGATTGATGGGGAATGAAAAAGAAAGAATGGTAAACTAGATGTTCAGTAAAAAAAAATGATAAGAGAAGCTGAAAAAAGGATGCAAAATTTAAGAATAAAGGATTATTCTGCCAGTCCTGCCTCAAACACCACCTAATGGTTTTCTTTAATGGTTTCTGTTTCTCAGACTAAACTGTGTCGGATCCACACAGGTGATTTTAATGTTTCAAACTACATTGAAGGAAAACCAAATACAGTCACAAAATGATAATAATTTTTAAATGTTTTAATTCTAAATGAAATTGTTCCTCATCCTCATTATAACTTTAACAGACCATCTTTAGAAGCAAGAAGTTGGCTCCTAAGTCTCACCGATAGCACACTATGCCAAAAGCAATTCCAGTAGGTCATTTAAATCCATCAGTCTTGGAATTGTTCTAAGCTGCTTCTCGGGTTCTGGGAATCAACAAATCCACAGTGAGACACATTATCTATATATGTAGAAGATCTGGAACAATAGTGAACATTCACAGGAGTGGACCACCTTCCAAACTTCCACCAAGAGACCGCTGAAGACTCAGACAGGAAGTTACAGAAGATCCAAATAAAACATCCAAGGTACTGCAGTCCTCTCTTACCTCAGTAAAGGTTAGAGGTCATGGCTTCACAATTCCAAAGACACTGGGAGAGTGGCCAGTTGACACAGCAGTGTCTTAGGGGGCCATTTACAAGACAACACTATTTTTGGGGCCTGGAAAGGTAAACTTTCAAAATGGGATCCGAACGTGTGATTTCTTTTCCAAACACCAGCCGGTCTGTCTCCATGTAAACTGGCAAAAAGAAACTCTTGTGAAACTAGAAAGAAAGCAATCAGAGGACCAAAGCCTACCTCTAAACCTACTCTTAAACAGATACTGTTTTGCCCTTTCCTGCTCCCCTCCAGTACAAAAAATCAAAGGCTCAACAATTCATGGTGATTTCTCCACTAATGTTTGGGTATTTGCCAGCCTCTAAATCTAACGACAAATCCAGCAAACTCTCTGAGCATCGATCCATATAGAATCATAAAAAGGTTGACTCTATGGCGCATGTTACGTCATTTACAGCCATAGCCACAGTAAAAAATGCTTAACGACACCAAGATTTAATAATATCTAGCAAACAAGCAAAAAACTTTCTCAAATATTTGAGAATATTAGTCAAATACTGTAGCTGGCAATCTCTTGCTTATTCCACTTCAGTGTCTCTGTTAAGCCCACTGAGCCCCCAGCTCCATCCAAAAAGAAACGTCAAAGGAATCAAAGGAAGAAAGGCAACTATAACAACATTGTTTTAAATCTTATAAATGAATAATGTCATACAATCCTTTTCTAGGATATACCAAGACTCACCTCTGGATAAAAGCGGTCCTGTAGTTTTTCCGTAATCTTATTCACAAACAAACCGACAAATGTACGGGAGTGAAAACGTATCCTCCTTCTTTGGTTGCGGTAACTATCTGATGTTGTTTGTGCTGCAGTATCTGATGAGTTTATTAATGTTCCTCCAGCAAACTGGAGGGCTGATGCACTGCCGCCGGGATAAACTGATATCATCCACACACATCCTGTTCAGACTTCTTTGACGGTGTTGATATCAATAAGCTACGTGAATCCGTGAATTCCATGGTAATTTTCACGACACTTTCATCTGAACGGGTAATTTTTAGAAAACACTAAGGAGAAAACGCTCTTATTTTTAGCTAAAACTGTGTCATGAACATGGGGCCTTTGATGACCCTCAGATTTTCTGGGAATATCTTCTCTGGACTGATGAGTGTAAGCTTGAACTGTTTGAAGATAGGGGTGCCGTTCCCTCTGATTTGAACCAAACACAGCATTCCGCCAGAAGAACATCAGACCTACGGTCGACATGGAGTTTTGCAGAGGAAAGTTACGGAGATGCTTTAATGCTTCAGGACAATTCCTCCATAGTGGCAGTTGTTGCTGCTCAAGGCGGAATATCTAGATATTAGGTAGAAATCTATATATTTAGGTATGAATATATGTTCTTACGTTCTTTCTGTCTTTCTTTTTCGTTTCCAAACTTGTACTCAGACATATAGGAAACCAGGAAGGGGCCCAATACTTTTTCACAGGACCATATATTCCGTATTTAGCTGCAGAGAAAATTTAGTAAAAATAAATAAAACACTTACCACAACCTCAAACTCATTTTTAATAAAATGTTTTTACTTCTTTCTGTCTGTTAATGTAACATTATCACACATCTAAAGCTTGAATTACATTTGGAAACCTGAAACCCTGAGAAAGAAAGTAGAAAACGTTTGTGCTGACTCACTTTGAGAATTGCATAAACTCTTTTTCTGGATTTCTGCTGACTCAGATTGTGGCTCAGACCATTGGCTGGTGGAACGGCTTCCACGGTAATAGATGGGTTCCACCAGTCAAGGTTTGTGGTCAGGCCTGCCCAGGATTTGAACCCACAAGCCCGTCGAAGCCAAGGCCACCAAACCAGCAGACTTCAGAGGTTTGACACCCTTACCTAGCTCCCACTGGAAAGAGAGGGAGAGGGAGGAGGGGGGGAAGAGAAAGGAGGTGAGAGGAGGAGAAATAGGAGAATGGAGACAAGAAAGAAGAAAAGAGAATTTTGAATGTTTGAAGCAGAAGCAAGGTTACCTTCGTCATCACGGTTTACAAGAGATATCGTGTGGTCAGGGTATCACCTCAAACACCGCTTCTCCTCAGGACCCGGTTCTTTCCCCTCATGGCTCCAGTCCTCTCAGGGGGGCCGCTGCCCTGTTGTCTTTTCTTCCAGGGAGCTCACAATCAAGCCAAGAATGTCCCTTACCTGGATTTCAGTCAGGAGAGACAGAGGATGAAGTACAGATAAATGTTCATTTCGTTGCCGCCGCCTTATTAACGCAATAACTCAAAAACTATTTCATGGATCATTTTCAAATTTTATACTCACATAGACCTTTGGGGGAGGAACTGTATCGACTTTGGGAGAGATCAGGTGTATGATTCTGACACTAGGGGGAGCATTGCCTCCAACAGTTTTTGGGCCATAATTTTTCAACCCTTGATCAAATGAAGTCCAAATTTGGTGCAAATTACTCGGCTTTCTGAATTTCATGCATATTATGTTTGACCCCTATTTTAATCTACACACTTTGTGGAGCATTTTAGAATTAAAAGTACTGGGGAAATAACGTCCCATTTAATTTGAGGAGTTCAATCAGGGGGATTGTTTGTGCAATGAATGGGATTGGAGACTTTTACGGTGATATACTCTCGCTGTTGTGGATGACAGCGTAAGTCTAGTTTAGAAAGTTTGTGTCGCTCAGACTCTCCAGGTAGATTGTGATTGAGGGGCATCTGCCCTAAGTAGCCCCCAATATCGCCTAATTTTTTTAAAGTAAATCTTACTCCAAACTCATTTTCATTTTATGCGAAGAAAAACCAATCATTGAAGCATTGGTTGTTGCTTTAAGAGTTCTGATTACTTCTTAAAATGTAAATATTTCTTCATGAATACTTAAATGAAATCTGGTGGTCCGCCTGTGGTACCATCATGGCCCAACAGGGGGCTTCTGTCCTCACTTTAGATCCATATCTACAGTTACGGCAAATCTTAAAATTGTTGATAACTCATAACCGGCTGAGCCGCTGTCTCTTGGTTGTGGCTCACTCACATAACACGCCATACACCGCGCCCTTCTCCCGTCCTGTCGCCTTTCCAGCTCGCTCATTTTACTACCTCCGGCGCCGCTCAGAGGCGGAACGTTCACCGGGCTTTGGAGGTCAAACAGTTCAGAGCGGGAGATGAGTGGAACTTCAGTGGCATGATAGTTCTGTAGTCGGCTCCAAATGGGAAGGACTGGCGTCTATTAAAAGTAGCCTTACTCGAGGTCACAGGTCATCCTGTGTTTCCTGTGAGTCGTGAAAATAGAGCGGCTATCAAAGGTGACAGTTGACAAAAACACAATTCAACTTCCTCCCAAATGGGAAAAATTAGTATCCCACAGTTTTGATGCAGCACAGGAGCTGGAATGACCTTCAAGTTTTTCTTCTTGACCCCCTTTGGATGGTTTCCTTTCATGTGCGGCTTTTTGATGTCATCTTATGTTTTTTAATGTATATCTTAGACTTATATTTATTTGCAGGAAGAGTTTCGTGTCGCGGGGTAAAGAGATCTCTCCTGACCTCGTAGCCTTGCCAACATCACTACAAGCTCTAAACAGTAAACCTCTCCATTCCTGTTCCCAACAGCCCCTCTGACAGGAAGTGAACACACAGCTACTTCCTGTGGAGACAGGAAACAGGAGGCTGGGGGGGAATGGAGGAGAGCCTGACATCCTGAGTCAGAGAAGGAAGGAGAAACCGCCACCGCCGCCATGACATCATCTGCTCCAATCACAGCAGCACAGCTGACAGATGGTAGTGGTGTTACGGAGAAAAGACTGAGCTTGCTCCCAAATTGCACCGCCAGTTTGCCTGGACCCCCCAGTGCTGTCACTAGGGTCATTGTAATGTCCTGCTGCTGCTGTTTCTTGAACTCATGAGTCCTTTACCATCTGTTTTTCTTAAATAATTAAAGAAAGAATCGACAACATAGGAATTAAAATGAAGTGCAAGAGGTTTTATGACCCCCATCGAGGAGGTTATGTTTCTGTCAGTAGTGGTCGGCGTTACTTCAAAGGTTAAGCTCAGATTTTGATCAAAGTTTTTTGGGTAGGTAGGGTAAGGCCAAGTATCAATCCATCAGGCTTGATCGTGAATGCTTTTCAATTTTGGGGTGGCTGTAGCTCAGTGTGGACTGTCCAACTGTCTGGAACATCGGAAGCTAGCCGGTTCAAGTCCCACCATGGTTTCCTTGTTGTAGGGTACTTGAGCAAGACCCTGAAACCCTAGCTCCCCAGGCACAGGGGCCACCCACTGCTGCCTCAGGGATGGGTCAAATGCAGAGAAATAATTTCAGTATGTTCTACTGTGTATGTGATCAATAAAGGATATTTTGTTCTTCTTAAGGATTTTTTTTATGTTTTTAATAAGGGAAGCAGAGTCGGCATGAAGGTTGTCACAATTGCTTTGTGAGTACGGGAGGTTCTAGGTTGAAACCCAACTGGCAATCTAGCTGCTTTCTGTGTGGCGTTTGAATGTTCTCCTTGTGTCCCCAATGGGACCTTTGGATCCTCCAGCTGGGCAATTTGTTTACCCTGTGATGAAGTTTTTCGACTTGTTTGGTGTATATCCCTCCTCCACCCAAGTTCCATCCTAAAAGCATTGTGCACTGACCTTTGCCAAAATCAAACCAGTTGTTCCTCACACTATTCCAGAGCGCAAGGAAACATCGTACAAGCCATCGCTCTGATTGAACTCCAATTAAATGTGAAGTTATGTCCGAAAAACAATGTTTTTTGTAAAGAAAGTTTCCCTAGTGAGTAAAATATGAGCTTTTAGAATAAAATATGATATGATGATATTTACAAGATGGATCTCCTTTAGTTTAGAGGATGAATGGAGGCAGTGACGATTCTATGATATTCCTGACTTTTCAGAGGTATAAATATACGCTGTTGATGTTATGTTTGTAGCCAATGCGTCTCGTCCTCGCTTGGCAGGTGACGTGATGACGCACGTTCATGAGGCTGACTCTGAATCGTGCGCACGGATACTGTGTGGCTAAATAGGCCTCCTGATGTCTCTGCTAACGATACGATACAGCTTGCACTGAAAACTCATTTTGTATCCTTGGGCAGTTCTGTTTAGGAGATTTACATGCAGGTTAATCAAACGGTCACAAATTCGACCATTTTTATAAATGAACTTTGGATTCAGACCTCAGTCATCAGGTCACTAATTATAATTTGGAATAAGGACGGACTGATGTATGAGGGAGTTCCTCAGTCTGTGTGTTTAAGCCTCCGTGAGGGTAGAAGTTGGTACTCTTCATTCAAAACCTGAAGAATCCAAGGAGATTGTCTTAGCTTGTCTGAACTCTTGCTGTTACTTGCTTGAAAGGAATGCTCTCCAGGAAGGCCAATAGTTAGAGGGGCAGCGATCGATGGCCCATTTAGATGTAATCGGCGATCGACCGAGCCGCCTCAGCCGATTCAGTTACACGTTCAGTTACAAGTAGACCAAAACAAACAAAGTTCACAAATTGTAACACTAGCATGGACATAATAAGCTGGTGAGAAACCACCCGAAAACGTTCGGTACAACAAACTTAATCAGACACTTCAAATTTGATCACCCCGAGTAACACAGCATGTTTCAAGAAGCTAACGTTGGCAGAGGGGGTAAAGCTAGCGACAGCACAGAGCTATCCACGAGTCCCTGAACAAAGGTACAGGGCTGGCTCTGTCCCTTGGTTCAGGGACACAGAACAAAGCCAACATAAAACATATACTGCTCTGGACGAGGCTTACAAACATTTTATTTTCACTTAAAACAAATACAATTGGTTTAAGAAATGCATTGTGGTGAGGACGGAGTTTACGTTAATTTCAACAGTTCAGATCACATACACAATGCCGACTAGCCTTACTTCCACTGTAATCCCTCAAAATAAGAGCATTAAAATACACAACTCATTATGGTTTTAAAACTTAAAAGAAAAAAATATCAGAATCGGCCAAAATCAGTGATCGGCCAGGAAAATTGCAATCAGTGCATCTATACCAATAATCTTTGAACAAATCTTGATTTGATAGAATAGTTTGGTTTTCAGTTCGTGCTTCAGTAGAACATGACACTCTGAGTCAGGCGGTAGCATGTCAACTTAAGCATCGCAGACTGTGTCTCTCACAGTGAACCAGCAACACCAGAGATTGTCTATATGTTCACCGATCAGCACTCCTTTGCTTTTCCCCGAGTAGGCATTTCTTTCAGCGCGCACCAGGATAAAACAGCTTCTCTCCAGGAGGGAGTCGGGTTTGTCTGGTTGAGGCCCACTTTTGGTAACCCTTGTAAGGATGCGTCACAAAATCTGAACGGTACCTTGCATTTGTAATTATATCATCTATCTTGTTGTTTGAAGGTTGCTGAGGACGGTAGATGGGAGCGTTGGCAACAGGTGGTTTTGGATCGCATCCCCTCGTTCACGTTTCCTAGGCCTGAATGGTTTTTCAGTACAAGGGAGATATTTTCTAGAACCATCTGGGATATAAAGTGATTCCTGTGTTTTGGGTCAAAGTTGGTCGTAGCTCCAGCAAAGCCTCCCGGCTGCAGCAGGGGCTAGGGCAGGACCCCCAGTTACACCTGTCCATGTCGGCACTCTGGTGTATTGTGTGGGCCTGGAGCTCAATGGCAACGCCCTACATCAAAAAAAAAAAAACACGGTAATCTACGAATGAATCATCACATGCCCGTAGAAACATTTCTAACTGACGTTAAGAATCTAACAGCGAACAAACCTAAACGCAAATTCTTCCCAGGACGCGGTTTGCAGCCGAGCAGCGCACCGGATGGAGCCGGTGATGATGCCACTTTGATTCAAAAGGTTCTCCAGTAGCAAACGTTAGATCCCTCCATGGTGGTCGGGTGCAATGGAAAAGAATCACGTCGGCTGTGGAGCAATCAGAGGATCTTCTGCTTCACATTAATGTCAGGCTCCGCAGCTTTAGCCTCGCCGGAGCTGAATTGGTAATGAGGGCAGATGTTAAAACTATAACCTTCATAAAAGAAGCTTCATTTGAAGGCTGGGATCACTCTTTCAAATCTGGCCAGTAAATAAATGGCGTGAGGCTCCAGCGCACGTGTTTATTGGAGGAGAGGAAAGAAAATATAAAACGATTCACAGACAAAAAGTCACGTATCGGCACATAAAACTTTGAGGCAAGTCTCGGAGTCTCGTTTGTATCTGTCATCGATTCTTCTGCATGCAAACACATGCATGCATGCAAACAATGCACACATGTAAAGGGCACACACTTCCGTGCGAGGACATGACGGCGCTGTGCACAAACTCACATACAAACACGTTCACCAGCGTAAACCAGCTGTCATCTAACGTCAGTCTGAGGTCACACACGCATAAACACAGAGAGAGAGTGAGTCAGTGTGTAGCTGCGGCGACTGATCTGACATCCTAACCACATGTGGTCAATAAAACACCACAGAGACAGAGAGAGAGAGACGGGAAAATCCCTCGCTCTCTCTCCGTGACATCCACTTTCCAGCATGCTCTCTCGCTCGCTCAAACATATGGCGGTACGGATTCCATTCTCCGGCCTCTCCCTCCACTTCTCTCTGGAGCTTTCTGTTCTTCATCTCCATCTGCGTCGTTAATTTCTTTCTCTCTCTCTATCGCTCTCTCTCTATCGCTCTCCCGCTCCGCACTCACAGTAATACAGTCGTTCTCTCAAGAGTGGTTTTCTATTTGAAGGCTATTTGTCTGTTTACATCATAATCAACCCAAGGGAAATCTCTCGAGCTGGGTATCTTCTTCTCGTTAACTCGTAAGGAAGTGGTACGATCTCAGTTGCTGCGCCTAAAACCTTAAAGGTGTAAATTCTAAAATCTATTGGCGACTCTATGAATAATGGAATAAAATATTCACAACAATTCTTTATTAATGAATTATCAGCTGATAATAAAGATAGTTCTTCTATTGTGAACTTAGAATGAGTCCCTTATATCTCCAGAAGGGGCGGGACTTGGTCTATGTTGCGCTGCCATGTTTGTACAGTAGCCTTGAATGGACAAACCAAACACTCGCTCTAGAGAGGACTTTAGGTTCTGGTTGCTAAAAGACGAAAACAAAATCTGTTTTGTGTTGTGGGACTGAGCTCCAGCTTTTACCACAAGCGACCAGAGCACAGTTACAATGAAATACGCAACAGCTTTTAAGATTTACAACTGTAACAGCCCGGATTAACATTTAGAGATAAGGGAAGCAACAAAGACTAGACCCATGATGTCGTTCCCGACAGCAAGGGTAATCCCTCAAAGTTGTACAAGCCATCCCCCTGATTGATCTCCTCAAATTAAACGTGAAGTTATGAAGAAAAAGGGAAAATAATACAGTGAAATACAATATATGCACAGGACAGATATCTTTAGATTGACAAATATGGACAAAATTGACTAACGAGTAAAAGGTTATAGTCGAAAAACTCGTGTTTTTCATAAAAAAGCCACTAGTGAGCAAAATATGAACCATTAAAATAAAACATATTCTATATATATGTTAGATCTATGCGTGTCCTTTCTTTTGCTACAAATTGGGCTAAATCGGACCAATATTTGAGAAATTATGGACCAAAAAGATTTGAAGCTAAAAAAAAAGCTGCTTTCCCGAGTATCAGAAATACATAACCGATCTTTCCCACAATCAGTCCAGTTCTTCCTCGCACTAAGGTCCATACGCCTAAAAAATTTGAAAATGATTAATGATATCATTTTTTAGTTCACAAGGACACGCAGGACAGGCAGGAGGACACGCAGCCAGATCTGTGCGAGTCCTTTCTTTTGATCATAATTTAGACAAAATCTGACTAACGGTTGAGAAATTATGGGCAAAATACTTTTTAAGCTAACACTCCCCCTAGTGTCGGAAATATACAACCAAACTTTCCCCAAATCACTCCTGTTCTTCCTTGCACTAACATCCATGTGGATCTAAGTTTTTGAAAATGACACGTGAAATAGTTTTGAGTTTTCGCCTTAACACGAAGAATCTGCAGCGGAGGCGAGATGATGATTTTATAATGTCCCCGGTTTTTCGGGGATATGATAATCACAAATGGTAAAAGAAGAGAGTTTATCTGCAACCAAAACAATTGAAAACAATACAAAGAGCAGAGGGCAGCACTAAAGAAAGGAGAAGGCTGCGGGTGACAAATGTAACAAGTAACAACCCACTGCCTCCATCATAAGATGTAAACAAACATGAAGCCAAAACTAAACTGGACCTTGAACATTAAAACAACTAGAGGCACAGACGCTCAACTCACAGCCGTCACTGTATCTTCATCCTCAGGTGGATTGATGAGGCTGGGATTGGACGACGGCGGAGGAAGATGAAGACCTACAGCCAGTCAGCGTTAGGATGTTGCTTTGTGATGTCATGGATATTGACATGGAAGAAGGTGATGACCTGGGGAATTTCTCCCGGTAGTGAGTCACGCACCTTCCTGGGGTTACAGGAAGCTGCTGAAAGACAACAACATGTTAACTTAACACTGCCAACAAATACTACTCGTTCACTGGTAACACACAACTACATTAAGTATTATTGAGACAAAAACTCAAGTTGAAATATTTATTTTGATTGTGTCACCAGTGGAAGTCTTTTTTTTTTTTAAATCACTAAACTCTCCTTTTACAGTGTGGAATATTTGTCTTAAAACACTGCAGGAATAAAGTTCGGACTCGTGCACCAAATGAACCAATATTTATTTACTGTTTTGTATCTTACCTTTTTTTCAAGTGTGAAAAACAAGTTCTTTGAAAAAGATTTAAACAATTTTTATCGTTTTGTGGCTCTCATCATTCGCTGTAAAAACAAAATTGTGGAGATTACCACAACTGGTGATACAAATGAAATCAAGTCTTTGTGAGTCTAATCTATTAATTTAAGCTGTAAATACTTGATGTAATTGAGTATCACCATTTTTGAGTTCACCAAACAATTCTCTTTTTGCAGTGAAAGCTAAACAAACACCTTGCTGGCCGTGACATTGGACCGTAACTTTCAGGAGGTCCGATTACAATCAGTTTGAGGTCAAGCACAGGTAAACTCTGTTTGTTTGTTTAGGCGTGGAGCATAAATGATCCTTTTTAGGGATGTGATCACATTTCTCTCCCTCATTTTTTAGCTTCTAGGTCACGCTTACTCATTTCCCTAACTTTAGTGCAATGCCCTTTGCTGTTTTCCTCGATTAGTTCACCTCATCCCCTCCCTTGTGCTCCCATTGAACTCTTTTTTTTTTTTGCCTCTGTATGCATCATCTTTTCCGAGTCATGCCTCTGTTTCCCTCTCACTAAACCATTTCCCTCATTCCTCTCATCCATTCAACTCATTCATCGTTTTATCTCCGATCTCGCCGGCCGTCCTTTCCATCGAACTTTTCCTCATGCTGTCGTTCTCACCTTCTTTGCTCTCTTTCAAACCTCTTTTTCACCCTCATTTCCACCAGACCTTTCACATCAACCTCACTACATTCATATCTTTTTCCTTCTTTTTGCTCCTCCCTTCTCTCATTTTGCACTGCTTCACCCCAAAGACCCGCCAGTGTCCAACATCTGAGACGGACAGCTGTTGGCTTCCTGCTGATCCAGAATCGGTTGAACCTGAACCTCTGCTAAGGCCGCTCCGTGGCCTACAGTTTTCTGTTTGACGCATCTTGATCTAACATTTTTATTGCTCTTTACAAACAAACAAAAGAAGCAAACAAAAAAAAGCGAAAATGTTTTCCACAGAAATTATTGTATTAGATAAGAGCTGAAAATTCCCAAAAAAATAGTAATAGCCAAATAAAATTACAGTTGATTCGGCGTTGTACTATATAATAATAAAAAATAATAATAACTTTGGGATGCACCTTTAATACAAGAAATGCAGCTCCAATAGAGTTTATATGGAAAAACATTTGTGAAGGTAAAAACATGTTAAGGGGAAAGATCCACTTAAAGGCTCCTGCAAAATAAAAATGTTTTGAGCTTTTTTTTTAAAACATTCAGCGAGCGAACCTCTCCATGGAAGCGGATTTGTTGTGGGGGAATGTTGTTGACTAAAGCATTTGAAATAATGCTTGCAAACGAAATAAAGGTGAATTGTTTTCCTTGTCTCACCTAATTTCCCAACTTTTCCAGCATTTTTCAGGTGTGGTCTATCTTATCTCCTCAGAAACCATCCATCCATTTTCGTCTGCCTATGACGAGTTGGGTCGTAGTGGCATCGGGCCAAACAGGGTATTCAAAACATCCCTACCCTTAGCTACGCCAGCTCCTCCTGTAGGATCCTAAGGGGGTTCCCATCAGGATGAAATTTTTGAACCCTGCAGTGAATTTGGGGTCTACTTTAAGCTACCCTCCCAGTTGGACCTGTTTGGAATACAGAGAAGGTATGGTGCTGAAGGCATCCTAATCAGATTCTCGAAGCACCTCCACTGGCTTCTTTCGACACAAAAGAAGAGCAGCTCGTTTCTAAGTTCCTCTGCACCATATCTCTAAGGCTGAGCCCAACCGCCAAATGAAGGGAAGCTAAGTAAATTCTAGTTTGATCTACTTTTAACAGCGACCCCATTGACGATGCTTGTGACACCTGATTAAGAAGACCTCACATTTGTCGACCCACCCCTAGATTCTTGTCGATGAGAGAATCCCAGCCCACAAAGAAGGGGTGTCCTGGACCTATCGCCGGTGGGCTTGTCACCGGTAAAGATTTGTGTTGGGGTCAGGCGTAAAGCAGTTGGGTGGCAGGTAGTACCGGTATTTCCAACTGGTTCTAGGAACGTGGAATGTTTGGAGCAGTACCAAACAGATATAGCTGCTCTGAGCTCTACCCATAGCACTCCTCAAAGCTGCTGGACAGAATTCCATTCATTTCACATACGCTTTGTTGGAACTCTATAGATGTGCATCTTATAATTACCTCCTTAAATGCTCTTATTTTTACAGTTTAAGTTGCATCTGAACTCAGAGTGTGTTCGGTCCCCACCAGAACTAATTTGGTTTTCCGGTATCTGAGTACTCCGAGATGAAATTTCTACTTTTCGCACATCGTTTGGTCGGAGAACAGAAGTTTTAGCACGTATCTTAAGTGGGCTTTACAAACCAAACAGCGGATCATATTTGTGGTCTTGCAGTGTTTTCCTGGCGGCGGCTGTGTTCTGTTCTCAGTCTGTGTGTTAGTCTAAGGATTGTAACCGTGAGGTAAGAGGCAGGAATGTGAGCGGTGAGGAGGAAACTCCTGTGGAAGTTTGGGATGTTCGAAAAGGGTGTGTGTCTGTGTGTGTGTGTGGGTGTGTGCGTGTGAGCGCACCAGGTTACGAGAGGAAGAGGTGTATATTTTTATGGGAACACCTCACCCTGTTACCCTTACTGGAAAAGATAACACTAGACTGGATTCCCTGGCTCCCAGCTGGAAACGAGCACATGTGAGCTTCCAGGGTGTGTTTCTGTTTTCAGCTCTCTCACATGAGGCTTTGTTGTGTTCTGTTTTTAGTTTCTACAGAGAACCTGGTTTAATAGCAGTGTCAAAATGACGTTCTTGAACGAGATCTGACCTCAAAAAGGATTTAACAACCGAAAGTCAGGACCAAAGTTCTGGTTCCATTTTACATAATTGACCTGGTTGGTTTGGTTCAGTGCAAAACCGAACTTTTTGCAGACCTTTTTGCAACATGATTCAGAATTTATAACCAAAGAAACAACAATAAAAGACAAAAAGACCAGAATATCACACTGAATAATAAAAAATTCAGTTATAGCTTACAACTCACTGTGAATGTCACAATTACACAGTATGTGCAGTCGGTGCAAAATGAACACATGACTGCCATCTTCCAGCACCCAGTCATGGCTTTGCATGAGTCTGTAATCACAGCTTGTGAATGTGCATCGAGTTGGTTGGAACACACTTTAAAAGCTGTGGAGTACTTAGTTTTAACAGTGTTATAGACGGAGGTTATGGTAAACGCTATAGCAGTATAAGTAGAACTTATAGTTCTTATAGTAAACATTTGTATTGCTAGAGCTATACCGTCATCTCTGACAGCAAAGGGTATATCCCCGAAAAGTCCCCAATCCCTTGCATTGTACGAGCAATGCCCCTGATTGAACACAAATTAAATGTGAAGATTGTCCACAGTATTTCTGTGAAAAAAAAAGGAGCCCCCCCCCCTTAATGAGTGAAATAGGAACTATTAGAGTAAAATATGATACAAACAAGATAGATATCCTCGAGTCAACTCATATGCACCAAACCTGGACTGTATTGGGAAAATGGTTAAGAAGTTACGTCCAAAAGTCGTTTTTATAAAAAGAAAGAAAAAAAAAGCTCCCCCCAGATGAGTAAAATATGATCTGATGATGAATAGTAAAACACTATGTAAAAAAGATAGATCTCCTCGAGTCCAACTCATACACACAAGATCTGGAATCAAGATCATGAAGAAAAAACTTTTGGAGATAAAGCTCATCTTAGTATCAGAAGGTCGTAAGACTTTTTGAGTTATGACAAAAGGCCGTCCCCCTAGGGAGTAAAATGTGATCTACTAGTGTACAATATGATGTATAGAACATCCCGTTCCCTGATTGTGTCACAAATTAAGACCTGATCACCGGTTTTAGCCTCCATAAGCTAAAACCGGAGAAACAATAGAACTACAATTGCATCTTCTGAAGACAAAATGAAGAATGATTAACTAGCGAACCAGTGATGAGGTCATGGACACCAAAGGCTCAGTGATATGCATGGGGAGGAAGTCCAAAGTGGTGAAAAGGTCAACGCTGAAGTGCATCGCAGAAGCTATTAGGGTGGCAAAAGAGGGGACCTACATAATTTCAGGCAGGTAGTTTTAATGTAATGGCTGATAAGAATTGACTTCATTTGAAGTAGTGTTTCAAAGTGAGATGACCTTACAGCACCCCTGTCTTCAAATGCATTGTTGGAAAGATGGGTTTGAAGACAGAAGCAAAACAGAATAATGTAATTATGACTGAAACGGAAAAATGGGCCGATGGGAAAGAGGGAAGATGGAGGAAAACACAAATGGGGCAGAAATAGTAATAGGATGGAGTTAAACAACAGAACAGAATCAAATTAGTGGGAAAGAAGAAAAGGAGAAAATTGCAGTGACTGGGAGGCTAAGGGGGAATAAAACAAGAACCAAAAACTGAAACAAAAATAAAAGCTATTAAAAAAAAGGAGTGTTTCTCCTTGTGCCAAATGTTTTCTTTTGAGGCCATCAGCGGTTCGTGGAAAAACTTTCCCGCCGAGCCAAAGTGTTTGAGCGTCAGATCTCGCGTCAGAGGACAGAATCAGAGCAGATCACAGTGGATTCTAAACACTGAGCTGATTGTCTGTTCCTCTCCTCCCCACCTCCCTGTTAGACAAGAGGATCCTCACAGCAGGAAAAGAGCAACTGCAGCAGAGATTCCAATTACTCTGTTTGTTCTGGAAGATAAGGCCTATACAACGGCATTCAGTCCGTCCGTCCGCCAACATTTCATTTGGACCTGTTTGGTGGTTGGTCTACACGACTCATCGGGTGACGATCAGCCAATCAGGGCGTCATGGCTGTGGATGGTTCCTAAAACACATAAAATTGTAAAGATCTTATAATGATTTGGAGAAATGAAACTCTCAGTCACTGCGGCCGCCGCTTTTATGTCTACAGGACTATTTACAGTCTTCAAGGCCATTTCCTACTCAATGTTTAGTGAGTGAAATCAGAAGAGTGTCCTCAGTCAGGTGTCACGGTTCTGAGTTTTGTTTTTATTCTTTCTTGTTTTATAGTGGAAAGTCAGTTTTCCTGTTCCATGTTTCACATTTCACCTCTGTCCTTCGACACGGGACAGAACCTCTGTCCTTTACACATCAGAAAAAACGGTGACCTTTAGTTGAGTTTTGGTGGCCCAAATTCGCAAACCTTTGAAAAGGGGTTCAAACGTGTAATCTGGTTGGAAACACATAAATCTCTCTCCGTGTAAACCGGAAGAAAGAAGAAGGAGGGATTTCTTATCTCTTCTTGTGTGGGAACTCTTCGGATGAGCAGGGGAGTGTTGCTGGGGATAGGGATATAAGGAGTACCCTAATTGGCCTTCTGCCCACTTAGATCCTACCTTGAATAAGTAGAAGATATGGATGGATGAATGTATAGATAGAGAGATGGATGGATGGGGGATCAATGAGGGGATGGATGGGTGGATTGTTAGAGGGGTGGATGGATGAGTTGATGCATAGATGGAGGGATGGATTGATAGATGGGTGGACGGATGGATGGGTGAGTGGATGGATGGGTGAAAGGATGAATAGATGGATGGAGAGATGTACGGGTGGATGGATGAGTCGATGTATGGGTGGACGGAAGGATGGATGGATGGGTGGATGGATTGATGGATGAGTAGATGAATAGATGGATGGATGGAGGGGTGGATGGATAAACGGATGAATAGATGGATGGATGAATAGGTGGATGGTTTTGTTTTTTTATTAATAAATTGTACAAAAAGCCACAAAGGGGATGACGAGGAGATTTATTCCGGTTGTTGGTGTGACACATTCTAATAAAAACTTATGAACTGTGTAATCCATTTTGGATTTTCAAGAGAATGATTTGTAAAACTAAGTTTGGAGGTTTCACGTGTGAATGATTTTTATGTATTTATAGGGTAGCTTAGACAACACGTAAGTAAGCGAGGCTTAAATAAGCATTTAAGCATTTCAGCCACACACATATATGCAAACTGTTGCTTTTTCTTTGTTTTGTACATATTGTTTACTGTTATTGTAAAATGTGTTTGTATTTTGTCTGAATAAAAGAAGCTGAAACTGAAATGCAAAGACGTTCATGCTCCAATATATGAATATATTTTTGTTTATATTTACGTATTTAGATTTTTCAAATCTAAGCACTTTGTACTTAATACAGTGATGGAATTTAATTCATTTTTTATCCATTATTTGTTTAAAGAGCGATATGAGCTGTTTCCCCTCCCCATTTATTCTGCTTTTCGACTCTTCTAGAGTTTTTGGACTGAGTCTGGACCCAGACTTGTTGATCGACTACATAATAATAATAATAATAATACACTTAATTTACAAAGCACTTTACATTTGGATCAAATCTCAAGGTGCTAAATACACAATACACAAAACAAATACATCCTTATATAACCCACAACCTGTGACCCAAACGCGTTTCCCCGAGGACGCAAAGTTGCATCATGGGAGATTAGTCACAAACATAGTGCGTGAGTCATGAAGACAAAGACATTATTCTTCCTCCGAACTGCATGTACTGTATATATTCAGTTCCATTTATGAAAGGCAGAAGTTAAACCCATATTATCTCAGATTGATTGACTTTCTAAGGTGCTCCGGTCCAAACAGCCCTCATACAACCACATTAACCGACTTCAAATTCTTGCCTCACACTCCTGGTAGCTCAAAGAAACAAATTCAAAATCCTCAGACTTGCTTTTAAATCCGTGTGTTGCTACGGGCATAAAAACACATCCCTGATAAGTTTGGGCTGTATGAACTATCGAGAACCCTCAGGATGTCTCAGTCTGGCCTTCAGGTCGTCCAAAGAGACACATCAAAACACAATGAAGCAGCTTCTTCTCATTACGCACTTCAGACTAGAATAATAAAATCATTTCCCACCAAGTCGTAACTCTAATGACTAATAAATAAAAACGAGATACATTCCTGTATTTTATTCTAGTTTATTACAGACTAGAACTTTTTCACTTGGCCCTACCTGTACCTTTAAACCTTCCACCTTCGCTGTAAAGCAGCCGTCACGCCGACAGGGGTCGTTGTGCAGCGCTGACCTCTGAGGTTTGGAGCACATTTGGATCTGATTTGCCTGATTTGCCTGAATTCAGATGTAAAAAAAACTAGCTAGCGGGAGCTCGGAGCCAGTCACACGAAGCTTCAGTCAATATTGAGCATTCAACAATTTCAACAGGTCAGAATACATACGCAATGGCGACCAACCTTACTTCCACTGTAATCTTTCAAAAATAAGAGCACTTAAAATACAGTACTCATTATGATTTTTAAACTTTTAAGAGAGAAAGAAAACGCAATCGGCCAAAATGGATATCGGCCGTTCAGATTTTATAAAAATCAGTGATCAGCCAAGAAAATTGCAAACAGTGCACCTCTAGTCAAAATATCTTATTGTACCTGATTTAAGATATAATCACTGAACAAGTAACATTTCACTGATGTTATATATATATATATATATTTATTATTTATTCAAAGAATCTTGAAAATATCTCAAATGCTCAAGATCAGTATTTACGGCTTACTTAGAATTTGAAAGAACATTTCAGCTTAAAATGCTGAAATCGTGCTCTCTAATGTCATTTCAAAGATTGAAACACTATAAATTCCAACACGGGAAATTTATGAGGTGGTTAAGGAGAAAATTTAAACATTATGAAAGAAACTACAAAAGAAGTGATATGGTGCAATCCTGCAAAAAAGGAGGGGGAAAAAAACGACATTTTGACTATTAGTGGCTGATTCTGAGACGGAAAACTTCCTAATATGAGTAAAGTATAGTTAAAAATTGATTGCCATCTTTTTCAGAATGCCCTGCATCTAAATATCACGTCTTATTGTAAGAAATCATTCCAAGCAAATTTTCACTAGTTCTACTGTCAGATTTTTTTTTTCATATTACAAGCTAAAAGCACATTGTATTCATTATTTTCTTACTTATTTTTTGAAAGGGAATTTTTTCCAGCGAAGGTCATCATGGCATTGCAAGGCCTGTTTTACTGTCAGGGACTCATAGTGGATCTGAGGGTGATGCTTCATGACGTGATAAATATGTTAGAGCAGAGGTACAAGCGTTTCACTGACGGAGGCGTACCAGTTGTGTGTTTGAAGCTAAACATGAACTGTCAAATCCAGAAACAACCGACATCTGGATGTCATGTGGTTCCTTTTGGACATCACAGTGTTCCACATCTCTACAGGATGGGCCTTCAGGAGTCAGGTCTTGTATCAAATAGTTGTTTACAGTTTGATGCTTTATTTGCAACACATGGAGAAAAGACACAGCGACCGCTCCGTTTATGGCTCCTGGAAGGAGCGAGGTCCGAACAGGGGGCGCTGTGAAGATTCCAATCACACCACCCACATCACCGTCTCTCCAACCCCATCCAAGCTGACCACCCTGGCACTGGAGGAGCGACGATCCTGCATCATGTCCCACGGACCCATACTCATATACCATATATATATATATAATAAAAAATATGCATTTCATTGGTTAATTTCTCTAAATCTGTTGCTTCAGACACTCAGAAAACAAACTTTCAACCTTCAATGTTTTTATTTAGTAAAATTACTCTTATAAAACAAAACAGATTAATCTTCTTTCCAGCTATAAACACAAACAAAACAATTTACTGTGGAAAATATGATAATGGTCCCCGTGCAACTTATTTAAGAGCATCACAGTGACACTTCTGGGAAAGTCCTGCTTTTAATTTGTTGCTATTTGACGGCTGAGAAAATGTTCTTTGCTTTAATCCCAAAAATCTTGAGTGTTTTTCCACCCTTTTAGATAATTATTACCAAAAGCCCCAGAGTTATTGCACAACTGCGACTAAAAAGAAAACCCCCTCTTTCTCTGATGTTCTTTGTGTGTCACAGTAAATTAAAATGGAAACAAGACTCTGTTTGCTGTCAACAGAGAAGAATGTCAAATGCAGATGTATTATTTTAATTCTTTGCATGAACTTCTGCTTCTCCAGAGAAGAAAATCTACTGTCGCCCCGTTTTCAACCCAACGGGAGCCAAAGACGATGGTGTGGTGAAGGCAACAAATGCATGCTTTCATTGGGCAGGATTCTCCGTTTTCTTCTACTGTTTCAAGTAAGAAAAAAAAAAGCATTGTCTGTGGGGCTAATGGGGAGCAGATGCCAGATAAATCCTGGAGGATAGACTTCTGATCCCTCTGTACACAAAGATATTACAGAACGCTACACAAACACGTACTGAGGGAATTCTACAGTGGCTACAACTGTTGAGATTTCATTTTCTCAGACCAAAGCCACAAAGTTCTTCTTTTAATTTACGGTAATAAACAACAGCAGGGTCAGGGAGAGAATTTCTCATCAGCTGGTGCCAGCGTTAGCGCTTCATTTGAACATTTAAACCCCATTGAAGGTGCAGTGTTAAAACTTAGTGGCATCTAGGGCCATCTCCAGCTCACCCCAAGAATCTATGGTGTCCTTAAAATCCCAAAGTGAGGGAGGAGAGGAGGGATGGATGGATGGAGAGAGGGCACAAGAAGCAGTCTAGGTCCTGGGAAGTGTCACAGTCCAAACACAGGGTCGCTGTAAGGCAAACCTCCTCTCCAAACTTTTTCAAGATGAACCAGAGCAGATGGCGTTGCGTCACAAACCAAAGAAATGCACACCAGGGAGGGACACCATGCGGATGTCCCTAATGTTGTGAGAAGTTTGTTGATTTTTGAAAAACAGGATTTTTAGCAATGGAGCATCACACTTATTATTTAGCACAAGAAAAAGTGACAGAGCGCCAAACATCGGCGTTGAGGAAGACAAGATATGAAGACCTAAGTCGAGAAACTGTGGAAATAGTAATGGTGGAGTCAATAGTGATGCGTGATACCAACACATTTTATTTCTCATCCGATACCAAGGAAAACACAGTCTGTTATCGCCGATACTGATCTGATACTGATACATCATACACTGTTTCCACGCGGCTTTTCAGTGCTGTACTTCAACGTGAAACTACAGCAACAGATTATTGTTATTCTGCACAATCAGCCCATATTCAAATCGACAGCAACAATTATTTAGCGGAATAAAGCGGTGAAAACCGGGTTCAAAATTTATGAAGGATAAACACCAACTGCATAGACACGCGCTGAAGAAGTTACCACCGTTAAGCAGAATGACATTATTCTGAGTCACAAATAAATATCTCATATATCTCAAGTAACTGTCATTGCTGAATAATAGACTCTCGACAACCGGTCTGATTTACTCAGACCACCACCGAGAAGAAAAAAATGGTATAAAATACAAGTAGCACAATCAGGATTTATCAGGGTTTCCTCGGACTACAACCAAGATGCTTGGCGTAAACATACATGCCCAAAGGCACACTGGCACCGAAAGACCACTGAATCTGGACCTCATTCTCACCAAAACAGCAGCAACCATCTTAAGCCAGCAATAATCAACAGCAATTTAAGATACATCAAAATCCATTAGACTCACCAAAGCTTTTCATCATTTGGAGAAATCCATCCTCCTTTCATTCTTTAGAAATAGCTCAATGACACGGTCGTATAGGCCACAGCTGCCTTTCACTATCACTAGAAGTTCTGCACTGACACGGAGGCCAGTGCTGACATCCTATGACTATCTGTTTTCCCAATAAGTCTTCAATAGTTTTGAGGCTGAAAATTGACGCTCGACAGGAGCAGAGGATACAGGAAAGAACGGCCTTCTGCATATGTGATACTGACATAGAATAAGGTCAAACTAAAACCCCCAGAAAGTTTGGCACCCTACACATTAACGGACCTGTAGTTCGCCCATGACCAAGAGAAGTGGTTCTGGCTGGTATTAGATCTCGTTGATAGCATCTTGACTTTCTATCGTGTCCCTGGTGACATTTACCACAAATAACTAAGTGTGAATATCAAAGATCGTTAAATCTTTTCAAGTAGAGAAACACTGGGACAGGAAGTATCTCCCATGCAATCCACTCACTGATCATAAGGGATGGATTTCCTCTCCAGATGTTCACCAGCTCGGATCGCTTTCACAAGTCGGTCGTTATCTTTCCTTTCTTTGATGGCGAGGATTCACACTGCGTTATTGTTTATGGTCTATCTAAAGGTGAGGTGTTTATTCATGTCTTTCTTCCACTTGAGCCGGTGTTCAGATTGTCCATTCAAAGCTACTGCGCAAAATTTACAGCCTTAATGGAAGTCCTTTATATCTCTATAAAAAATAAAGATATAAATGACATTTGAAGCTAACGTTTTAAGGGGAAAAAAAGGAAACAGTTATAATTTTCAGCTGAGTAGAGAGAGCTACCCCTACATTTAACAGGCAGCACCTTTAATAACACACAGGGGTTTCATTTTGAAATAAAGCTTTTAATTTTATAGAAACAGGGGAAACAAAAGACCAGAAATAGTTACAATTTTGATGCTCAGAATGAGGCGCCAGAGGCGTAAATGTTAAGCTATATCTGTTAGCTTTGACAAATTTAAGATCTGACCACAGTCACCTCATCCTGTGAAACTTAACCTTAAGGACACAAATTTGTATTCTATAAACAAACAAAAAAATCAACAATCCTTTCTGACAAAACATTAAAAAAAATTATTTGACATTTTGATAAGCAGTGTTCCTTCTATACAGCTAAGACATAAAACCCAGTGCAAAGAGAACATTTCATAGTCTCAGTTTGTCCTTCACATACTGCCAACAGGCTCAGCATCAATATGTACAGTAAACGACAGCATTAAAAGAACAGTTCAACCCAAAATGAAAGTCCAGCCATGATCTATTCTTCACCAGTTTCAACAAAAGTCAAGTGAAACATTTCTGGAGCCTCACGGTAAGATGGCGTTGCGGCGTTCTACATTCTTACCTTTATTTACCAACTATTAGGTAAGCATGAACAAACTAACATGACTTTTGACGACTTATGGCTCATAGAAGAATCTCGCTAGTCTGAAAATCTACCCCCACCTCCCTTTCAGTTAAAATTTACATTGAAGAGGATACTAAATGGAATGGTCTTACTTTAAGAAACCTAAGAATATCTTAATGGGTGAGGTCACTGGACCACAAATAAGGCATGACGGAGACGATTAAATGAGGCAGGGCGGATCGCGGATGTGAGGTGAGTGAGCAAATGAATGAGAGGCCTTTCATGTCACCCAGCGCAAATTTGCGACCACCTTTTGTGTAGATTCTCATTTCTCCGCGTCGCGGCAGTCCTTCAAAGGTAAATCCGAAAAAAATTCGAATCGTAAGTAACTGGACTTCTGTTTAGACTTAAAATCTACTACTAAACTAACACTAATACTACTAAGAACTATTCAGTTTTAAACAGAGGTACAGTTCCTTGGGATCCCATTTTCACGGGTTCAGGATGGTCTGTGGAATCTCTATGACTTAAGGACAAAAAGTTGTTAAAGGTTTTTTTTCATAACTTGAAAGGTACAACCATACGTAGAGGAAGGATAGAATGTATGAATGGATGGACGGTCAAGTAGGACCCTAAATGATCCCTTCCAGCTTGTAAGGCATTACGCAATTCACCAAATCCCCCAAGATTCAAACTGATTTGCAAAAGACATTATTTACACCCTTTTTAGTGCTGAAATATTCGCCATGGCCTCCAAGCTAAAATAGTTAATGAATTCCACCCCATCTGAAGGAGCTCGAACACATGTGCATAAGACGTGGATTAAGCCGTTCAAGCTGTAGGAGGTCACTTTCTCAGAATAAACCCCCATCTTCTTCAGTTGTTAGGAAGAGCTCTGCAACTCTATTGAGCCGTGAAGCTCCAGAAAAATTTCACGGATTAAGAAACTTCACCTGACCTTCCTCCGCCTGCATTGGGGGGAGTGGACGCTGACTTTTAATAGTGAAATCCGGCAAGGCTCGAACAAAAATCATAAGACCTGGAACATGACCCAACAACCTTTGGTCCTCTCAATAATTGCATGATATTAAGAGTGGAACCATTTCCATCGTCCACCACAGAAGATTGGTCCCAGTGGTAGTCCATCTGATGAATCCAAAGTTCTGTTCTTTGTAGGACTAAATTATAGTTTTTAACTTTGAGAAGGAACAGTTTGTTTGAACAAGTGATATGCTTGTTATACCATGGAGGCTTCCTGGATAAAAAAAAAAAAAAAGAATAATATTTAACTGATGCCAAGAAGCACAGTTACTTCAAACTTGCAGATTTGGCATGGAGTTTGACATGAGGCCCCCTTCATGGACTCAGGGAGGGAACGGCATGTATCACGGTCAGAAAGAGCCCAACCCCGACTTGTAATACATCCTGACAGTTTGTGGGAGGCATCAGTGGTCTCTGCTCCGTGGCCAAGGCTTTCCCGACATCGTTCCTGAGAGACATGCGGAGGCTGGATCAAGTCCGTCCCATAGAGTCCTGTTCTTTGGGTCCACCTCCCATCTTTGTCCTCCATGTTGAGATGAATTAAAGCTTTATGAAGTCCGTCGAGATGAATGTTCGTCCAATCCTGAGATTCATTGAGATGATCTTGGAAGTCAAGAGTGCAATTAAAGAAATACTTTTGCTTGCATAGTTTTTCGTGTACTCCATGGGACTGAAGGGATGGAGAGAAACCTGCCAACAGAACCTCCAACTAGCACTTCGGCTGAACTCTTCTTACATCTTTGATTACTCCAGACTATGTGTCCATCAGTACAATTCCTTCTCAGCAATATAACCAACTATGAATAAATGTATTTACCCAATCCTACCAGCAGCCTGATACACTCTGACACAAGCGATAGGGGTCCTACCAATCAAAGACGGTTCCTGCAAATATTCCTCCTCTAAATAACTTCCAAGGGGCTCAATCCTACTCGAACTAGAAAAATGAAGTTATTTGTAAGCTTTTGATATGTTTTTAATTAAAAAAGTTCTGGTTCTAAACCATTTGGGGTGAGTTTGCATGTTGTCTTTGCAAGTATAGTTGTGTTAGCCTACAATCTTGACCGCAATCAGAGTTTCTCAAATTGGGGCTTGTATATCCCTAGTGGTCATTTGGGGTACTGCATAGAGTATGTGAGTTTTGTTTTGTTATTCGTAATTGTTCTAAAAATATCAGTCATGTATAATTCCTTACAATTTCTTTTCTACTATAGTGACTTAAGTGAAAGGAGCAACATGTAGCGGGTAAACAGTTCAGTATTTTGACCTCATAGAATATGAATAGAAGTGTCATGAGAAAAATGCTTAAAGGTAGAAAACGCAATAAAATGTATTTCAAACACATCAACGATGTCGGAAGGGGTTTGTATACTTCAACAGGAAGAATACTTTATTTACAGATGGAGCCAAAAGTTGTGTATGTTTACTTCCATTGAATAGACCATCTTTGACTGATAGGACCACTTGTGTGGTACGGATCTGGCAGCCTCTCCAGCAACATTACACATGCTAACACAACTAGCCAAGCGTCTGTGAAAGTAAATGCTCACCATCACGATACTCAACTACTTCCTAACACCCTTAAATCTATTTTTTATTTTTTGAGAAGGACCTTGAGTGGACCCCCTTTTCATTTGGATCTAAAGGCAGTTGCTGTGTCTGAAATCACACACCTCTGATCATATATTACTGTATATGCAGGTGTAGTTATCTGCATAGTGTGTGGTCTCTGACAGTTTAGTCCTAAGCCAAACACCTTTGACCTCTAACAGAACCTCTTTCAGCATCTTTCTATATAAGCACTTACAGAAAACTTTGGTTCTAGTGTTGGAATCAATGAGATATAAGAATGAGATGGGAATGTCTTGACTGAAACTTTGAGTCCAATCTTCTCCCTCCAATATATATTTCTCATACATGTCAACCTTATCAGATTCTCACCAAATGTTTGTAAGAGGAAAATTAACATATTTTAAAATATTTGAATCTAAGTAACTAACTAAGAGTAGTAAAGTAAAAGCAGAGGTGGAACTACACTAGACAAGAGGTCCCAACCTCTAATGCAACACGGACCGGATTAGCATTGATAATATTTTTGCAGGCTGGAAATTTGGGCGGGTTGTTATATATTAATTATGGACCCACAAGTTGAACTGGAAATGAACAAGATGGTTCATTTCCGATTTTGGATTGATCTCTCAGCCTGAACTTTGACGCCGCTAGAGATGTAAAGTCAAATGTAGTTTCCTTTAGCAACCCTAGGGCCTTGTTTCAACTGGGACCAATTGCTAGGGAACTTCTTAAAAGAATTACGCATGCATTCTTTTGGACACTTTGGGGTTATTTGCGGTTAAAAAGCAAGGTGACAGGTATGGCATGGGTAAGGGTGTCTCAGCCTAGTATTTAGCGACCACTGCACTTGTGTTTCTTTAAAGACGATGTCAGCACATCAAAAAAAAGGCATTTTTAACCACTGACAAAGCAGGTGACCAGTGAATGTTACCCATAATAAATTTATCAGATTTCTTCTATATCTTCCATTCCATAAGAGTTGACATGTATGCTTCCAATATATTGTTGGAACCAACCTGTGCAGAATGCAAGAATGTAAATCACAAAGATGATCTGGTGGGGTGTTTATCCAGTGATACAGGCACTGTAATAGACAGCACTGCTGGCATCAGAGAGAACAGATATAAGGGGGCTGCTCACTTCATCACACCCAGAAGAACTGTTTAAAATGACATCCCTGTTGATAATACTAGCGAGACCACCGCCACTACTACTACTTCGCCCACTCTGACCTTTCAACCCACATCCACCACGTCCGTACACCTCCTCCCGATTCCTTCCTACATGAACATACTGCTCAAACTCATGCCTGTCCACCTCAGACCAAAACTCAGCGGAAGAAGACCCCAGATGGCCAGAGGTCTCTGGACTGGAGTGGTCTAAGGGCAAAGTGGATGGAAAGGTTGACTGGATGATGGAGGAGGATGAGCAGGAGGAAGGGGAAGTTTCAGGGGGAGGTGAGAGCTGCCCCAGGTGAGAGGGCATGTAGTAGGCGGTATTTGGGACACTGCTCCCGTACATCTGGTAGCCAACAGGAGCGGTGGCTTGATGCAGCATCTGCTGGGATTTAATGGGCTCAGGTAGGCTGATGGAAGGCTGGGAGTAGGAAACGGGGCAAGAGGAGTCAGACAGAGGTGGTGGGCACTTTACAGGACTCCTCAGGGTGATGTGGTGACCTGAGGCAAGAGTGGGGTTCAACCTAGCCGTCATATTTGACTCGCTCATCCTCGAATCAACCCTGGAACTTCTACCAGGACTCAGACTGGAGTTGTTTAAACTGGGAACACTCATTCCTGGACCCTGACTGTATGGACCTGCACCATGTATGGAGCTGTGGTGCACATGGTTGTTGTAGTTATGGCTGTAGTGCTGGTTATGATGGTGAAGGTGGTGGTAACCACTCCAACCTCCCATACCTGCCTCCTCATGCATATGTTGGGGGAAGAACACAGGTTCCCCTGCTCCGTCTTCCAGAATATCCAGAGGGGACATCTCCGGAGTGGGAAGCCCGTAGCTCTCCAGCTCTGGGTGTCCCGGGGCCTGGAGGTCCCTGAATTGCCCGAGAGAAGGCAACAGGTGGTGAGCATGATGGTGATGTGCGGGGTGGGCCCCGGGATGTCCATAAGCAGACCCTCCGGGGATACCGTCGCCACCCAAGGGACTAAGACCAGGTCCTAATCCGAGCCCTGATGCCCCACCCTGGGCTAAACTGTGTAGCAGAAGCCCGGGTTCAACCCGCTTGAGTTTTTTGGTGGTCTTTTTGCGGCGAGGCCGGTACTTGTAGTTTGGGTGATCCTGGAGGTGCTGGACACGGAGACGTTCCGCTTCCTCCACAAACGGTCGCTTGTCCGTAGCACTCAAGGCCTTCCAAGACTGACCTAAAAACGATAAAAAAGAAAATGTATCAAAGTTGTCATCAGGTTTTTGAGAGGCAAGAGGGAAATCAGAACAAACTAAATCTCAACAACATTTATTAAAAAGTATATAGTATATCTTCTTTGACAAAATCCATATTTGAAATACAAGATGATGCTTCAACAGCGACGCCTGAAGTGGGCAAAGGCAGTATGTGTGAATTGGTGAGCAGAGGAGGACAGACTAAGTTTATCTTCCTCTGGAGCTGGGACCTACTAGATCCATTTAATGCATTGAATGTGCTTCTGTTTTTCATGTTGATCTGTAATTGGCCAAAACTCGTAAAAAAATGCTCGACGGGAGGACGTTCTCCCTAACCGACTAACAATCAGAATACAATATTCACTTTAATTCTCTACCAGTGTAAGGAGCTTTAGAGTGATGGGATGGTGGTAAGGAAAAGATTGATTAATTGTGAACTACTTTCAAATATAACAAAAATGTAATATATTTTATTTATGCCTTGCCCAAATTAATTTAATTTGCTCAGCTTTAGCCTTGAGCTTGCTAGCTTAGCAGTTAGCTAGAAGCCCTGAGAAGCTTACCAGTGAGGAAGGATTTGGAGAACTATTTTATCTGTTTTTTTTACACATGACAAGGATTTAAAAAATTTGTTGTAGACATGTATTTGATCATAAATATTATGAATAAATGTCTCCAATGTTTATACTCACAAACCGCCCCTGCACAATAAATTTACTGAATTTTCATAGGCCCCTTTAGGATGCAGTAAATCTGTTATGCTGCGTTCACACGGAATGTCACATGAATTTCTTGCGCAGCATGATTACATGTGGTCGGCCAATTTAAATGCCTAGTCATTTTAGCTGTCGTCGGCGTCGCAGAGAGTGGAGACGCCTTTAAAATGACTCTGATATTGTTTCCTAAAGGGAGAAAAAGCAGGGAAAAATGTAAAGAAGAAGTGAAGAGAAAGCAGTTGATCACGGTTGACCAGAGCCAATAAAACAGGAAACACAGCTCAGGTAGTCCGTGCGTTCGTCCTCCGGCGGTAGGAGGTCATCTGATGCATTTATAGACATTACATCTATATGTGGAGTTTTGTTTTTTTATGATACAGGTTGTAAACAGCAGCGGTCGTCACATCTGAGATTTTCCCTCCAGAAACTTTATAGTTTGAATCTCCAGCTGAGCTCAGCAGATGTTGACCCTCACACAGAGGAAAAATAAATATGAGGCAGTGGATTAATGTCAAGCAAAGAAATACTATTATGAAAAACAGTCGACGAGAACATGTAAGCCTCTCGCTTTATAACTTTAAGAAGTCTAATTTTGACGACACAAATGTTTAATAAGTTCTGGTAGCAAAGCGTGTGAGTGGAAATTGAAGTTTAAATTTTAATAATTTCTCTTCCATTTTTTATTTGAGAGGGACTGTGCTCAACAATAAACATAAATGATACCATATGCAATATACCAGGATAAGCCTAAGGCTAATTTAAAGTATTTATAGTGCATTCACTAAGTTTTCAGACCCTTCACTTTTTTCACATTGTATTATGTCGCAAACTAAACGCATATATTCTGTTCCAACCAACTAGCCCACAGCTAGTTTTTACATTTAAGCACATTCTACACTCTAAACACACATTGAATGTGAGCGTGAGAGTGGTTGTCTGTCTGTATGTGTGTCAGCCCTCTGATGAACTAGTGACTCGTCCAGGGTGTACCCCGCCTCTCGCCCAATGTCAGATGGGATAGGCTGCAGCCCCCGCGACCCTGAACAGAATAAGCGGTCATGGATAATGAAATAATGAATTAATTAATGCACATTATGCTAGATTTTTATAAAAAACTAGGTTCTTGTCACAGCCAAAGGTTAGAGTATGTGCATAGAGCTCCCTCCAGTGAACATCTGTGGTGTTTTGCAGTCAAAATTCCTCCCTGGGGTCAAAATCCCATTTTTGGCACATTTTGGGTACATTGTCTATCCAACTGTGACGGATGGAGAGACATCCTGGTCTAATCCAACATATACTGCACAAACTAGAAAAAAGAAACAACCAGGCGATGACAGATGTATTAGTATATTTTTGTGTTTAACAGGTTAAATCAATTCCCCACTCATCAATCTACACTCCACATCCCATTATAAGAAGGCAAAAAAATATTTCTTTGCAAATTTTGTCCCAGTCCCGAATAATTGGGGAGGGTTGCGTCAGGATCGGCATCCGACGTAAAACCTATGCCAAAACCATATGTGGAACACATAAAATGATTTCCAAACCGGATCGGTTGGGGCCTGGATGAACAAATATCATCCCTACAAACTGTGAGCCAGCAGGGTACCGACCTGAGGATGGAAACAGGTGATCCACTGGGGAAACCCAGAAAGGGAGCAGCCGAAAGACGAAAAAGAAGATTAGTAAAAGACGATTAATAAAAGAAAAAACAAAATATCACATTGACATTAGTTTTCAGACACTTTGCTATGACTCTTGGATTTTAGCTCCGGTACCTCCCATATCTCTTGATCCTCTTTGAGACGTTTCTCCACCTTGGTTGAAGTCCACCAGTGGTAAACCCACCTGATTGGACATGATTTGGAGCCACACAACTGTCTATGTGAGGCCATACAGGTGATATATCAGATATATATGATCGTATCTCGACTCGTAGGAGACTAGGACCGCGCCGACAGTATGGCTGGTCCATTCTGCAGAGGGATTTGGAGGTGAAGAACTTCTCTTTTTCTTCATGGCCAAGCATTTTCTACCAGCCATAAACTGCACGTCGTAATTTATGACTACTTGTTATGTATCATCCACGTGACGCTCCGTGTCGCCATGGCAACTCAGACGCTCTGTTTGACACTTCACAGAGGCAAAAAGGGGGGAAAAGGCAACTGTAGGACAACCTGCCGCTGGCCATCCAAAACTTTATGTCATGTCAGAAACTCATCGGAAAAACTGATCAGTCCTCGCGCCTAAAACGAGTCGTACGGCTCTGGGATCAGGATACCAATCTAATGGCGGACAGGTCCTTGAGGCTGTCCTATGCTGCAGAAACAAATACTCTTCCGAGCATCGACATGTTGGAAATCATCTCATGTGGTTTTATAAAGGCTTAGGGTTCAGGCCCGCGTGACCTACTCTGACTCACTATAAATGACTCTGAGGCTCGATAAATCTGATGCCCAGAAGTTTTTTAAGTCATTACAAACTGAAAGCCAACGGACAAGAGCAAAAGTCAAAACATCTCACGCATGGTGTGGTTGACGTCAAATAACACCATGTTAAAGATGTTTTATTGAGCGTTAGTGGAGAACGTTTTAACTTTCAGTCTCTAATGTCGGTCTGTTGGTTTATTTGGTTTATCGGTTTGATTTATACACTAATAAAAGCACAACTATAATATTACATTCCATTGATGCCAGAATATACATCTCAATCCAAAACACCGGACCTTTGAATTACCACAAAGTTTTTATGGTCAAATGTTTACAGTAATTAGAGACATTAAAATAAAGCCCCGGCATTTAAATGATGTGTTACTCTTTAGTTATGTGACCCATTTCAAATCCTCAGTGTCATGGTTTTCATAGTTCTGGTCTCAGTTTTGGAAACCACATTCATAGAACTCTTAAGGGATTTTTTTATGCTTTAAATTTAAAAAAAATAATACTTAACACGCATAGATAACATCTGACATTAATGAAACAAACTCGGTTTCCAAAGTGTGAGATGATGCGCACTAATAAACAGTTGGACTGTGTGGTACTGTTCTGGAGGAGCGTATTAACAGTGACTGCTTGGAATGACGTAAGGGCAATATTCAGTATTTATATTCTGGGTTTTTTATGATGTATATTTTCACCAAGGAGGAGTAGAACTTAAAGTTGCGGTACAGCTTCGAAATGACCATGATGACTGTTTTTATAGTGGTTCTGATTCTGAGCCCAACAATAGGGGATTGGAATAAATTATCATTTGTCAGGAGTTTTCTCGTGTTACAGGCGGCAAAATTCACTTTGTGCATTAATCCCTTTTTGTTTTAAATATTCTTACATGTTTGTTGGTGGAATTTTTATGACACTAATTATTCATTTCTTATGTTCTTTTTCTTCTTTTGGCGGTTCTCTTTGGGTTCGCCACAGCAGATCATCTGTTTCCATACAGAGGCCGTTATCCTGCTGGCTATCAGTACCAGTGATGGTATTATTATTATTATTATTATTATTTCTTAACACAGGCCCCAACCGACCCGGTTTGGAATCAGTTTTGCGTTGTGTATAATTATTTGGTAGAGGTTTTACACTGAATGCCCTCCCTGACACAACCCACCCCATTTACCCGGGCTTTGGACCGGCACTGGAAGGAAACTGGATTAGGACCGTTTAGTTTTAATTATTAATTGGTATTATATTCAAAATATTGCTGATAGGTATTTATGCATTTATCAAATGTCATTCCAGAACGTAAGTTTACATAAAAAGATGTAAGATGAGATAAATCTGTATAAATCCCAAGGGAAAATTAGAATAAGTAGTTAAAAGTAAAATAAAAAATAAAAAATATTGAACAGAAAAAGCTGTTGAAATATGATTCTGTAACCTATTTCTTCTGTTTATGGCATAAACACATGCTAGTGTATTGGAAGTGCTCTTATTTTGAAGGATGACAACAGAAGTAATGTTGGTCGGCATTGTATATGTGCTCTGAAATGATCAAATTAACCCTCAATCTGGACTGTTTGTTCCTTAAACCAATTTCATGGCATTTCAATGGGAAAATAGAACTTTGAAGCCCATGTCAGCCCATTTCATGTCCCATGGTAACTTTCTCCATCAAGAGGCGCCTATGGATTAACAGTAAATCATTGTTCAATCAATCAATTATGCGCACAAGAGTTTTTTGTTCCCCGAGGGGTGGCTCCGTAAAAAACTTATTTTCATCCTTCATTTCAGAATTTGCACATAAATTAATACTGCTCACGATAAATCCGGCTCAACATTTAACACTGGGAGATTTCAGGGCCCAGTTCATGTCTATATTATTGTTTGTTGAGGATGTGGAAGGAGGAAGGCCCATTTGAGAGTTCGAAACTGCTGAGTTGACATTTTGGTCTTCATATTGTTTGCTGGAGTAGATTGAGGAGGGGACATGGGACGGGTCAGCCAGGATCTGCTATGCTCCTCTAAGCACAGGCTGCTCATTGATGGACTGGTGGTACTGGAAGAACTTAATATTAGTCACGGATGTCGATCAGGAACGGTTTGATTAGGCTGCGGATGAATTTCAGATTTTCAGATCTGTGGTCCTCATATCCAATATCCTACTGTAATAAAATCACTGTAATATAATTACTGTAATTGAATTACTGTACCACTGTTCCAATCCTGGTTAAGAGACACTACATTAGAAGAAGCTATACTTTAAATTGAAAGAGAACCAGAAACCGACCCGTTGGTTCTCGTTGAGAGCATTGGCATTGTGAACGTGGAAACTGGCAGGATACGATCTGAGTTTGAAAATAACTCCGACCTGCTAGCAGCTCATGACACCATGCTGGAATCTATGCGGCTTAAGCTAGCGGACATGGAGGATCGTAGTAGAAGACGTAACAAATGTACCACCGGTCTACCGCCAGGGTCAAATCACGGGTGAGCATCGGATCTGCTGTATCAAAAATAAAAAGCTTAAACTCCCCGACTCACTTCTAGCCCATATTGCCATAGTCAAAATGAACATTTTGCCAAGAATCAATTCTGTTAGCTCTATGATCCCTCTCTCCCCCCATCAACAACTGGAAGAAAATCTACTCTCATATCTCGCCATTTGTTTGGGATACAAAGCGTCCACGTTTAAAATGATCTACCTTACAAAGGCAGAGGGGAGTCGGTGGGCTGGCATGGCCCAATTCTTTTGAAAATGTTGCTTAGGCCACTTGAGGTTTGGTTTGAAACGGATGTCTCTGTTTCTTGTCGCAATTAAGCAAAAAAAAATGACGTAGACCCGTGGGGTTTGCCAGATGTTCTTTCTTGCAAATAAATCAAGAAAGTAATGACACCTCCACTCCGGCCCATTTGTTTCCCATCTCATTCGGACATGCAGCTGAATCACAGTATAGAATCTCATGCAGGGGGCAAACGCCTTCTCCAATATTCAACAACAAGGACTTTGTGGATTGGGGGTGGAGCCATCTCATCCTCTTATTCTAACAGTAACATTAGATACTTGGATGGCATTTATAATGACATGGTTCTGCTCACCATTCAAGCCGTCAAGCAAGAAGGGCTTTCGAGCCGCCAGGCTCCTTTTTTTTCTTTTACTTGGCGATAAGAAGGTCCAAGATACCAACCACACTGGGTAAAACCCGGCGGCTGGCTCTACATGACCGGTATGGGTATGGTGCGAGTGTGAAGTTTTGAAAGGTGTCCGGCCAAGCGTTAAAGAGGCATTTTAACTTTTAGCCGAAAGAAAAATCTTTAACGTAACTGATGCCTTACGTTGGCTGGAACTTTTATTCACATGATGTGGGTCTGCTCATCGGCGTCACGCTTCTGGTCTGAAATAGCTTCTCTGATTTGTTCTCAGTGACGGTGAATTGATCTGTGCTGCCTTTGAACGGTCTGTCAGAACACAATATCTCCCAGTTACAAAAGCGCATTGTACAAACCGGCCCGACTACCGCTAAAACGTTGCAGTGAATTGGAGGCCGCCTCACTCCCTCACCGCCACACACTCTATCCTTCATATTTCCCTGGAGTCATCAACCGCTGAAGGACTCAGTGAACAAGACTGTTTATGAACCCATGAATATTTAAATGAAATGTGTGTGGGGTTGTTTTTTGTTCCTTATATCTATATATTTTATATTTCTGTATTTATTTTTTTTACAGTTTTCCTTCTTATTCTTCATTCACCTATATGTCTCGTTAATCTTGGAAACTCCAAACTTGATCACAAAAAGGAGAATCCTCCTAAATCTTAAGCTATAAAAAAACTACTTTAAATCTTCGATTATATACAAAACTGCTAGAGCGTATAAAAATGTGACTTTTTTAGATACGTGCTTCTCACACAGAGATGATATAAACAGGTTATGTTGACTCTATACATTAAAGGTAATACGAATACTTCAACCTATAACATATACTCCGATAAAATTATTATACTGATACTGATTTATTTGCAGAGCTGTCCCTCCCTATACGAAGCTACGCGGTTGCCAAGGGCAACATCAGCCGGGGGCAATGAATGGTGGTCACGCTGAGTCAGTAAAATTTGAAACTGACGCAGCTAGGATGCTGAATGATCCGCTTGTTTGAGACAGAGCGAGAGAAAGAGGAATCCGTAATTTGACACCGTGCATCGCTGGAGTCTGAGGACCAATCACTGAGCAGGATTCGGGACAAACGGAAGTAAATTAAAAAAAATTAAACAAGATTAAAGTCAGACTTTACTTGCAGGCATGTTGTTATTAAAGTCTAAAACTTAGATTGTTTGTATAATTCACCTCGGGTTCCATTCACTGCAGTGGATAGAGAGAGGAGGAGAGTCACTGCCTCCACGTCACGCAGACATTCAATGAAGCGGATTTTCCACTTTTGTCTTTATTTTCATTTCATTTCATTCATCTACTTTTTTTTTTTGCTCTCTGCATTCACCTCTGATGAACAGGAAGTGATCAGTTGGTAACAATATAAGATGGAATTTAAAGTCAAAAACGTCAGTATATGTTTTTTAATGTATTGTTTTAATGTTTGATTGTTTTTATTTTTGACGGAAAAGTACATAGTAACAAAAAAAAACAAACGTATATATTATTATTGATATTATTATTATTGATGATAATATGTTGACTTAAAAAATGTAAGGATAATAACATTGTTATTTATTAAAAATATAGTATTTTGTTTGTTTGTTTGTTTGATTGTTTCAAACCTGCACTGTCCAGCAACCTAAGCATTAAGTATGAAGGTCTGTTTTTTTTCTGTTAATAATAATTAATAGCAATAATTGGTCATTAATAATTGATCAATATCAATAAAAAATGTATTGTTAACTAGAAGAATCATTAATATTAATTATATTATGATCTTTTTCAGTCTATCATTGAATTCATTTTCAATTTACCAACAACCCAACTCTATAATGAGAGATTTACAGTGTTAATATTTATACATACAGTATATATATACAGGAGAGAGAGACGAGTAGCCTTCAATAAACAACAAAGAAATAAAGTGTTATAAAGAGAAAAGACAGAAGTGAAGTGACCTGTAGAAGGATTTAAGAGGGAAAAGAAACTACCACTCATGTTTCTGCCTGTCTGCCAGTTACAGAGCAAACCGCCTTCAAAGTTTAGCAAACAGAGTCGGATTTACGCTTGGCTGTTTTTCCCTTCATGTGACGCTAAGGGGAAGGGGGGGACCACTCAGGGTAGGGCACCAGTTTCGCTTGGAGCTGCCCTGTACGTCTGGGTCTGGTTCTAGTGTCGTGATTTTAGTACATCGAAATTAGTTGGACCAACCCTGTTAAATTAAGTTGAACCAATCAAGACTTAATCAAGTACATCGGACCTAATCAAAGTCACTGAATCAGCTCTAATACATTATATCAACCCAACCCAAGTACTGTATCTTAAGTTAGACCAACATGATTGCATAATATCTACACAAAACATGTAATCATGTGAAAATACTGGCCATGATTTATCAATTCAACCATTTGGACACAGATATGTCCACTTTATGTCTATTGGCATGAAGCAAAAGTTTTTCATCTGTTCCTCAAACATTTTTCGAGATAATAAAACCAAAATGAAAAGAAATAATAAGCATGTAGAACTACTTTTCATATTTAGTTTTAAGTTAACTCAACTCAACATTTTTTTTTTGGGTTGGTTGTAATTACATCCCTGAAGAGTCTGGGATATTTTGGAATCGTCACAGCCACCAGCGCCACCGCCGCTGAGGATCCTTCGTGTTAACCCCATAACTCATTAACTATTTAATGGATCAGTCTCTTATTCTATAATCACATAGACCTTAGTGCGAGGATGAACTGGAATGATTTCGGGAGAGGGCGTTTTTTTTTTTTTCCGACACTAGGGGACTTTGTATCCAAAAGTCCTTGGGCAAAATATCGCAACTATTGGTCCAATTTAGTCCAAATTTGATGATTATTTATCAACTTGAGGAGATTTATCGCTAATAAATCCTATTCTACTCTCATAATTCACATTTTTCTCACTAGGGGGAGCTCTTTTTAAGAATACAACTGCTCTTTCGGACATAATATTTAAGTAGAGTACAATCAGGGAGATTTCTTGCACAACACAGGGGATTAGGGTCTTTTTCAGGGATATAACCTTGCTGCCATAGACGGCAGCATAGGCCTAGTTTTTACATTTCATAGTGAATTCAAAAGGTAAATATTGTGGGTCACCGCCCGCCCATAACTTTGAAATCTTTAAGAGGATTCTTCTGGACCCCTTCCCTTTTCTCTGTGTGGTTGTGTGCAGGTGTTTGGGGGCGTGGCCCCAGACACCGACTGTGTTCGTCTCCACACCGGGTCGATCAGCTCTTCCTATACAGTAGATAAACGATGTACGATCCGCCACTCATCCCCAGATTATACGAGGAGTTCAGTGGTACATCGTCTCTCAGATGACTTCTTATAGAAAGGTGTGACGCCGGACCCAAACACCAGATCTTAAGGTCCAGATCTTAAAATCACCTAACAGCTGTGTATCTATTTTTATCATTTACACCAAGCCGAAATCTACAACTGCAACTTTTCTGCAACTATCTACAACTGTTTTAAATAAAAGGAAAAACAGCAGATAACCGAAAGCTTAAATTCTCACCTCATGCACAGTTTAAACGTGATTGTATAAAGACTCCTCTGGCTGGAGGAGAACTGTGGTCGCGGCTAGTTTGGTTTCATGTCCCACGCTTTGACCAAAACTACAGAGCTTGGAGCCGAATGAGAATGATTGCCGGCGGCGAGTTGATTTATGCTGCTGGAAACATTGGAGACGTTTCTACCGACATGATCACAGAACAGCACACTTTTTTTTTATTTTTCATTTTTTGGTTTCTTTGAAATTCTTTCACTGCAAAACAAGCATCGGAAAAGTGAAACTGCAATTGTATTTAATGTATTTATGCCAAATATGAACATCATAACTACTATACTATTATATAACTACAGTTTAAAAGTTGTTTCTAAAGGTTCAACATCATATGTGAGTTTGAAAATGTCTTTGTGGTTTATTTTCATTCTACACTGTAAAAAAAAAACATTTGTTGATAAACAAAACAAAAAGAAGACACTGTAAAACTCAACTATTTACATCTTAAATTAATAAGTTAGACTCAAAACCGCTCTATTTAATGTTACTAGTCGAAAAAAAATCTCTTTACACTCCCTGTCTGTTGGATGAAGTCATTCAAGCAGACTTTAAAAAAAAAAAAAAAAATTAATTTTACTCCAAGAGCATAAAAAGTCATTCCAGCTTTGGAAATTCTTCAAATCTTCTTTTCACAGTTTAACCTTAAAAAAAACTAGATCTTAAACTGTAAATAACTATTTATTCACACCTGCAGCACAACAATTATAATCTTGCAGCGTTTTGAGACAAATATTACACACTGTAAAAAGATTAATTGTTGCTTATTTACAAAAAAGTGCCTTCCACTGGTGACACAATTCAATTAATATGTTCAACTCAAATTTTAGACTTGATAATAGTTAAATTAATCGTGTGTCAGCTTTTTACAGTGTAATAATGATTCCAGGATGGCTCCCAATAATGTGATGAGCTTCAGAATCATCATTTTTACCACTCTTATTTTAGTATTTGCAAAATAAACACTCCACATGTTCTTCCTCACATCCCTCCTCCTGATCAATAAAAGGTCTGTTCATATTTTTAGTTGCTATCTGAGACTTTTTTAAAGTTTTGGAGAATCTAAACTTTCTGAAAACATCTTAAACTTCAGCTGAGGGAGGTAGAATGTCAGATCATCACAATCAGAAGTTGCCTCGGGGGAGACTTTGGACTCTGGTCTTACCGAGCATCTTGCTGAGCACGGCGTTGTGCAGGTCCGGGTTCTGCAGGGCCAGCCTCTTCCTCTCATCTTTCGCCCAGACCATGAAGGCATTCATGGGCCGTCGGATCCTCTGCTCGCCCCCCACAGCCTTCCCGTCCGCGGACACGCATCCCGCCTGGATCAAGTCCGGACTCTGTCCCCCTGAAGTGGGTGTGAGTGAAATCCTGGCCTCGGTTCTCCTCAGGTTCCCCGTCCCGTCTGGAGAACTGCAATCTCCCGAGAGGCTCCGCTCAAAGGCCATGTCAGAATCCGATGCAGGACTCGGGGTCCGGGATGCCCAACGGCCCCCGAGAGACACCTGGCTGCCATGAAGAAGAGTCTCTCTGGGCTCGGTTAAATTCATTCCAGAATTTGAAACGTTTACTCCCACTTCAGTATCGGTTTAATGGGCTGCAAAGTTCTGGGTAAAATCTGGAAGTGTTTCAGGTGACAGCGTGAAGCGGAGAAAAGTGATGGGTTTGTTGCAGAAGCCGCAAAGCAAAGCATCGAGATCGGAGGAAGGGGATGACGAGAAGCAAAAAAAACCAAACAGGATATTCTCCCTGGAAACGATCCTCAAGGACTCTGCCTCTCCTCTTCTTCACTTTCTCTTCAGAGTTCTGGTTCTGGAGTGTGTCGGTGCGACGCTCTGTCACTGAGACTGCTTGACTCTCTCTCTCTCGCTCACTCTCTCTCTCTCTCTCTCTCTCTAGAGCTGTCTGCCCTGTTTTAGAGTTTTGAAACTTGTGGCCAGATTTAACCGACCCATGCTGAGTATATATGTACCCCACCCTGACCAATCACGTAAATATACCGCCGCTGATTCAGCCAATGAGACGCCAGGCGGGCGCGAGGGGAAAGGACCAGTGTGTGTGGAAGACATTGCAAAGGGGGGGGGGGGCAGGTCCGAGCGTCGCCTCCCCCTCTTTCCTCCACTGCGACCGCCACCCTTTCCTCCCCCCTGACGCTTCTCACACACACACACACACAGACACACAAACGCACACACACACACACACACAGACACACGTAAACACACACCCTGTCCGACTGTACGGGGAGATGTAATCAGAGAGCTTCCATTGTTTCTGTCCAACTGAAAATGAAGCTTCTCACACACACTCAGACACACACAGACACACACACACACACACTCACACACGCACACACACACACAGACACACACATTCAAGACACAAATGCACATTCTTTAGCACACAAGCGCTAAACAGGCATGTGTAATTAAGTTTGCACACAAATGAGGCAAATCTGCACACATTTATGTGTGTCTTTATGCCTCTCTGAGTGTGTGTGTGTGTGTGTGTGTGTACGTGTGTGTGTGTGTGTGTGTGTATTTCAGGGCAGGACAGCTCAGTAACCCAGTCGAACACAGTCCTAACCAAAGCGATTAGTGGTTGAGCTTAACAGCAACTTACAGAGAAAGAGCAGATACTAAAATTCACTCTGTAAAGACTCGCTCATGTTCAGCGTTACAGACGGAGCGGCTCGTCCACACGCAGCGTTCATTTCATACATATTTATGCAAGTTTACTCCGAGTTTATGGACAGAGTTGAAACGGAGAATCGCCGGAGGCAGTGAAGCCACGATTTCAAGCGAGACGTGACTAACGTCTACGGACACGATGGAGAGATTATCTCTTAAATACATGATCCGATGATGTGGCTGGAGTCTGCGATCATTTTAAAAGATACCAGCAGGTAGAAATGGTTTCAAATCATGTTGAAATTGAAACTCCAGACTGTCTGTGTGTGTTCACTCCAGGTTCTGTCGCTCGGGTAAAGCTTGAGACCCAAGGCCCGTTAGGTTCCCAACCGGCGTCTCAAGATAGGAGATGCTTGTATATTGTTACCAAATGCGAACACTTAGTGTGAGGAAGAACTGGATGATTTTAGGAAAGGTTGGTTGTATTTCTCCGACACTAGGGGGAGTTTTATCTTCAAGGATTTTAGGGCCATAATTTCTCAACAGTTAGTCCGATATGGATCGACAGGAGGATATCTATCTTGTATAAATCACATTTTACTCTATTAGTGGGAGCTTCTTTTTTTTTTTAAAGAAAAAAACACATAACTTTGATTCAATCATGGGAAACGCTTGTGCAATGCAGGGGATTGGAGGCTTTCTGGAGACGTTCTCTTGCTGTCGGGGGACGACGGCGTGGGTATCGTCAGGCTTATTCGATTGTATTTCAGAGTTAATATCCTTTTTTTACGCATAATTTGCTTCCCGGTTCACGTCAGAGATCAGAGCATCCTCCCTCTGTAACATACTGTAAAAAAAGTTAAAGAATTTCTCTTTCATGTTTTAAAACAACAGTTGGAGAAAAGCACAACAGAAGTATAATCCCTGTGTATTCTTTTGCACTGATTGTTTCACGATGCAGTGGTCACAGTAGGCGGATTAACATCGGACACTTTTCTCCTATCCTATTTAAACATTTCTCAATTATACCGTCGGTCGCCTGTTTACATGACCTCTGATCTTCTCCGACCCGGTGTTTACACGCATCGACTCACCTAATCGGAAACAGCTTTCTGACATGATGACAGATGAGCCACACTCCCGTTCATAAGGTGGCGATGATGCTACGATGAGCTGGGCGCCAACAAGCGTCCAGAAGAAGAATACCACAAAGAGGACATGCGCGCAAGGGACTTTTCGTCCATCTAACCGTCCAACTATGTCAAACTCTTCCATTGTTCACGAGCAGATACAACTCAAACAGAAAGCTTTCAGAAACTGTTTACATGCAGCGACTGGTTATCGGAAAAGACTCAGACCACCTCCTTGCAAAGGAATGAAATCTCATTCGGAAAAGGCGTGTTTACATGCAACATTTTCTTTCCGATGAGGCGCCTTATCTTTTGGAAATCAGGCTGTCCATGTAAACCCAAGTTAATGTCGTCAGTACTTCAAGTTTGAATGGCTGGAAAGACGTGATGTGTTTATGTGTCACGTGACGCACAAACAGAGACGAAGTAAGAGACGTGTTTGTAGATTTATCACAATGAGAGATCTTATCCATGAGAGTGTCAGAAATGATCGTGCATTCTGGGATTTATGACATTATTTGATTTGATTGTACATTGGGTGAAACTCGCACAAAGACAAACATTATCGCGCATCTGTCTCGAACTTTATCGCTTTGATTTTTAGATAAATTATCAAAACCTACTCTACTTTTGTACTTTTGGTTGTTGTTGTTATTGTTGTACAACATTTTGACTCCTTCCTTCCTTCTTGTGGAGGTATCGATGTAGAGTAATACAAAAGTGGGGATATTATGTCTCTACTACACCCAATGTATAGAGATGAATACTGTACCGTACATAATACCTCCTTGTATATATACCTCTTGAGTTTGATAACATAGTTTTTCTATACATTTTGTTGATATTCCTATATTTTTATCTCCCACTTTATCGGCTGTTATATTTTGATGCTGCTGCTTATTTTTGGTTTTGGATTTTTGCCTAAACAAGAGCGGCTAAACGGTGTTTCGTTGTTTTTAAAACAATGAAAATAAATCTGTTCTATTCTATTCTATGTGGTACTAGTGCCTTTTTGATATAGGGACATTGTTCTACATATGACTCTAATACCTCTGTGACATAAAGACATGGCTCTATTGTCTCTGTTTTGTAGATACCTAACTCTAGTGTCTCTATCATGTATAAACTTGGCTATAGTGTCTCTATGATATAAAGATTTGGCTCTAGTGTCTCTATCATGTATATACATGGCTCTAGTTTCTCTATCATGTGTATACGTGGCTCTATTGTCTCTATTTTGTAAAGACATGGCTCTAGTGTCTCTATTTTGTAAAGACATGGCTCTAGTGTCTCTATTTTGGAAATACATGGCTCTAGTGTCTCCATGACGTATATACATGGCTCTAGTGTCTCTATTTTGGAAATACATGGCTATAGTGTCTCTTTCATGTATAAAATTGGCTCTAGTGTCTCTATGACATAAAGATATGCCTCTAATGTCTCTTCGATGTGATGTCATGGCTCTAGTGCCCCCATGGTGTAATCATGTTCAAATCAAATCAAATTTGTGCATGTTTATATAAGTTTTCTGAAGCTTCACACAAACAGACCATAATTTCAACACAACCAGAAAGCAGTCGGAGAGCACAAACTTCCGCTGAGGCACAATAGCACCCAAGATAGACATGATTGTGTTCAGAATCACTTAGACCACTTCAATTAGGATACTTTCTAATCGAACTTGTATGATATCCGTTTGTACCACAGCTAGTTTTCGTATCTAAGGTAAAGTTTGTGATTATTCATCATGTCTGTTTATCTTTTGGTCAATTACATCCTCATACTACATTTTCAGTTTGTTTTTTAACCGCTATATATTATTTGGAATAAAATCTACTATAAATGGTTTAACCGTGCAAAAACTTTCAGATTCCAAAACTTTTTATTTTCATCTAAAACAAAACAAAAAAGGCAATAAAAACAGGAAAGAATCCTTCATAGAATCCATTTCTGCTTACAGATCTGGTTCCTTTCTCGTGGATCGATGTAAGATACTGGGTTACATAATTTGGTTAATTATTGACAGAGCTATTAAGAAAAAACCCCAAATGGTTAAGAAAATGTTGAATGAAATGATACCGGACTTTTCCAGGATATTATGATTGCGATATGTCGTAAAATGCCCGTTCCACATACAACCATAAGAATCAGTAGGCCTACTGCCAGACTACTCTCTAAGCTGATGGCATGGAGCATCCCATATTGCTGTCCGATTATGATGTCATACCTCACGATCTGATCATTGTCTTTGGTCTCCATATCCAGCTCTGATGGTGGGAACTTGTCGGCACGGACCAGAACCAGCCCCGATGAGTTAATCTGAAAGTTAAAGCTGTTCCCTCAAACTCAGATACCATTGTTAAACCCATCCTCCAAATAAACGTCTCATGAAAATGTGTTTGTCCTTCTGCCAAGGAAATGCCCTCAACCCCCCCCCCACCATAACATAATGATCCCCTACACACACACACTTAGTTTCAGCTCCACGCCCAGCTCCAGGGGAGACGGCTGCGGCGTCTAAGAGCCTCCTGCTACGGCGACTAGGAACTACTCCAACTTAAGCCTGCCGTCCCAGCCTCCCGGTCGGCGTGAGTCCCTAGATCTGCTGCATCCATTCCCTTCAGTCATTGTTTGTTTATTTTCCCGTACACATTTAAGATCATAGCACTTTAACATTTTTTTTGGGGGGGGGGGCCCTGATTTGTTCATTTCACCACCACCTATTATCTGTCATGAATAAGAGAGAGGACTGTAACATTAGTGGAAGATGGAATGAGTTTTGTGGATCTGAACATTTGAAATGGGTCCTGTAGAGACGCGGTTTACAGCCACCAGGCCACAGACCGGCACCGGGCCACAAAGCATTTACAAACTGGCTACAATAGAATTCAGAATAAAAGCAACCCTGAATGCACTGAAATCAGTCATCATCACACACGGACCAACTGCATGTGGGTGTTGTAACAAGCCTGGAAAGTTTGTCTTGAGAGTTTCTAGGGAGGAGTTAGGGGAGGTAGAAGGAGCCCTACCAATGATGATGATGATGATGATGATGATGATGATGATAACTTAATGTGTTTAATGAGGTAATGAAGCATCAAACCTGCTCAAACACCTCGAATCCTCAAACCCTGGAAAGGCACGTATTTCATGTGTTCCAAACATAAGCTGTGATTTTAGGAGAGTATGCAACTGGACCCAGGTTGTGAGCCTTGACCACCGTTATTCCTACTGGTTAGGTTGAACCCCCTTATCCAAGCTGGTGTGGTTGAACCCTCATTATCCCAGATAGTGAGGCTGGACCCCCTTGTCTCAGCTGGTGAGGTTGGACCCTTTTATGTTAGCTCTGGAGACTGGACCCTCTTATTCCAGTTGGTGAGGCTGTGATGTAATGCCGGGGTTCTAGTGCTTCTGTGATGTAATGATGATGCTCCAGCGCCTCTGTGAGGTAATGATGAGGCTCCAGTGGCTGTGTGATGTAATGATGAGGCTCCAGTGCCTGTGTGATGTAATGATGTGGCTCCAGTGCGTCTGTGATGTAATGATGTGCATCCAGTGCGTCTGTGATGTAATGATGAGGCACCAGTGCCTCTTTGATGTAATGATGAGGCACCAGCGCCTCTGTGAGGTAATGATGAGGTTCCAGTGCCTGTGTGATGTAATGATGAGGCTCCAGTGCCTGTGTGAGGTAATAATGAGGCTCCAGTGCCTCTGTGATGTAATGATGATGCTCCAGTGCCTCTTTGATGTAATGATGAGGCACCAGCGCCTCTGTGAGGTAATGATTTGGCTCCAGTGCCTGTGTGATGTAATGATGTGGCTCCAGTGCCTCTGGGCACCATACCATGAAAGTTGGTAAAAAACTTCACATCAATCCGTGCACATTACAAAACCATCTTTTATTAAAAAATCAGAGAAAATAGATTCTGTTCCGAAGCTCCGCCCACTGTGATATGTTCCTGTAACGGAACAAGCAGGAATCTGTGTGCCAGAGAGACAGTGTCGCTGCGCCACACCTTCACCACGGAGGAAATTTGGCAAAGAGTCCAGACTTTGTGGCGAGAAAGAAAAGAGGGAGAGAGAGAAGAAGAAGACAAAGGGGGAGGGGGAGGTTTTCCCTCACGATTCCTAATAACGCATACAATCACACACACTCCGACACACACACATTCTGGACGAAGAACCAGGACACAATGGCACTATGAGGGGCGTGTTTACTAGTGTGTGTGTGTTTATATGTGGGAGAGGTCATGTTCACACACCGTTCTATTTTAGAATGTGCTGAAGGAGGGAAGTGTGTGTGATGATGGATGAGACGCACACACACACACTCACACACACACACACACACACACACACACACACACACAGACGCCGCTAACACGGGCCGCTGTGGGAATCCCCCACCTTTATCACCCACAGCCACACACACTGACACACTCACACAAAACACAGGCGCACATCATTGTATGGCCCCCTCAGGAGGTCAAAGGTCATAAATCTTTAGCTCAGTAGCAGAAAAAAAAAGTGGTGAGTAAACAGACACGCGTCACACAGTTATGCCATTATGTCATTACACTTAAAAAGCATCAGTCCCATGATAGGTTGACCCTCGTCATGTGACTCCCTGACCCTGAAGACCCTGCTGAAGAAGGATAGAACAGATATAAGAGATATAAATAAATAAAAAAAGATGTGTAGAGTGATCTTTAGACAATGATCAGGTTCACCTTCAAAATCTCATGGTTTGTTCCTGTAACTATCTGAGTAATACTGCCAACTAACCCGAGATAAACCTTAATAACCTTTAGAACCACAGATTAACAGAACCTTCTCAGTCGAGGTAAATACAATAATCAAAAAAATGTTCTGACAGCAAGTGAAGAGGAGAGGCAACCGCAAGTCAAACCGCAAAAAGGGAATAGTTTTACTGAACTTTTTCTCTCTCCTCATCCTTCATGACTGATTTTCCTTTAGTTTTGCATTTAGCTAGTGTCGTTGTCCGGTACCATGATGAGGTACCTGCAGCCCATTAAGGTTTACCAGGAGGTCCAGCTCCTCCAGGATGGAACGTCCATAGTGCGGTCGTAAAAAAAGTTTGCTGTGTCTCCCAGAACAGTCTGAAAGAGACGGGTCGATACACCGGACATGACCATAGGAGGACATCAACCAAGAGGCAGAACCGGTATCGGTCCTTGTGTGTGCCCAACAAAGTGACCTCCAGCAGCTACTGGTGTGATGTTTCTCACCAAACTTTCCAAACCAGACGCCGTGAGGGTGGCATGTGGACCCGATGTCCTCAAGTGGGACCGGTCCCCACAGTCCGGCACCGTGGAGCTGGAGTGCCGTTCACCAGAAAAGACCAGATCGGCAACAAGCTTCATTCGTTCTCAACGACTTACATAGCCTCTATAAATAAAGAATTTAAACCTTTAAAATGTCATAAAAAACTAGATCCTGGCTGTGATTTAAGTATACCTATATTTTATTTCGTTTTTTTGAGCAGTGAATGATCTGTCAATGTTGGTTCGCATCCTTGTTATAGCTTTGGGCCAGGACGGACCTGAAGAGCCGTGACTTTGAAGAGGCTTTTAGAGGGGTAGGAATAGAAGCCAGCTCACAGAGTGATAAGTGTTTTCAATCAACGCCACAGAGGAACGATTGGAGAAATGTATAAAGGACTAACTGAACAGGGAAATATCCACGGACATTTACGGACACACTTGTTTATTTGCACTAGGTGTCACAATAGGGCTTGGGGGGAAGGGATTGGATTCTGGAGGGGGTCCTGTGCACCCATCAGCTGGTGGCTGAGGTGAGCACCACCGGACTGTGTCTGGTTCTACGGACTCTTGAGGATCTAGGCGGGCTCCTGGGGGCATGGAACACCCACACTGCTCATTAATGTTACTCACTAATGCTCACTAATGTTACTTGTTTGTCTTGTTACCTCACTTTTGTTCTACATAAGGGGGATCTTGGCCCTTTTTGATGAGATGTAGGTATTTGTTTCAAATAAAACATAATAGGCTACAGTCTTTCAAAATCTATGCAGTCTTTCTGAAAAGATCCACTGCAGGTTCTTTTTTTAAGAAACCAGTCTTGTCACGAACCATAATAGATTAAAAAAGGCAATGTGCATTGATCTCGCACATATACTTGGACTCTGTATAGCATTTACATCCTTAGATCTTTAAGTTATACATCTTCAGACGAGGTTCCTTCTTCCTGCGAGTAAAACTTCAGAAATGACCCTGCATGAATCTGCCTGTGTCTGCAAAACAGATCCTAAAATCCTTAAGTGAAACAACACTGAAATGTCAAACTGGGTGTCAACCGGGTTATAATTTGGAAAATTAGAAAAGTAGAGTCATTCTTTTGGGTGTATTGAGGACATTGGGCTCAAAGCTGAGATGCATTTCATAAAGTTTATTTTTGAGACTTCTTATTATCATATTTTCCACTTTTCTACGCGGCTGCCTTCAGACACCGCTAAAATAAAAGCCTCTTCTATTCTTCTCTGATAATTATGCTTCTTCTATTCAAGTCCCGGGCTCCAAGAGGACTTTCACAACCCCAACAAAAGTCACCTCAAAACCCATGGTTCCGTCCAGAACCTGCTGCTCAGCGGGAAAATAACCGACTTCTGCCCATGTTTGCTGTGTGGGTGCTCACTTATGTGTTTGTGTGTCATGGTTTATGATCTGGGGCGTGATGGAGACGAAGAGCTTCTCCCCCTAGATTTCCATTGAATCTGAAATATTTCCAATCCTTCATACACTGAGTTGGTTTCAAGGTCCTCGAGTGCACAAAAGTCCCACACTTTGCATTATTTCGTTAACGGGAGCAGAAGCTTGAAAGTGTGGATGTTTTTGAGCCTTTTTACGAACACAGACACCGTGAGAGAAATCATTTTCAAACGCTCAGATGTTCGAGACAACGAGAAATAATCATGTGCTCGAGGAAAAGTTTTAGATTCCGTATAATTCTGGTGACATCAATATGGAAGATCGATTCAGTCAAAATACGAGGATACCTGGGCAGTATCTCTGTGTGAACCAGGACTGTTTTACTACAAACACTTGGACTATTTCACTGTATGTACATGGACTCAATGTGAAGAACTTTCCACATTGCCTCAATGACAGATTGAACAAATTCCCAGTCTTCTAATGAGATTCTTTTTTTCTTAAAGTTTTTTACACTTTGCAGAAAAATAAATCTTGAAAGTTAATATAAGTTAGATCTTACTGATTTCTTTTCAAATAAATTCAACATTAAACAGTTTTCAAAGGTTGCACAGGTGAATTTCCAGGACAAGTTGACTGACATGTCACCCTGTCTATAGATGTTACGGTCTCCATTAGAATAGCAAGGAGAATGCGGGGATCAGGTTATTAATGAACGAAGATTGGTAAATGATTAGCATAATTAATAGCTCATATATTCTCACGGCTTAAGACTAACCTGTATCGTCAGTCTCTCTTCCTCTACTCTGGGTCGGGTCTTTTTACAGGGTTCTGTCTGTGCTGGCCCCACTTTCAACATTTGCGTCACCTGAGGCCTCCCAGCTCGGGATTTTTTTTGTTGGTATTTCGTTGATTTTTTAATTTGTCGTTCATGTTTGTACCTATCAACTCAAATCAGTTTAATTATCGTGACTTGAGTCCCTCTCATTATTGAGTGAATCCTGGTTTTTCTCAGTCGTATGGAGAAATAACTTATTTCTACCTCATCCTAAAGTCGGTTCATCTGTGGGCTGTCTGTCCATCTATTGGTAGTCCTGAGTTCATCACGTCTCATCCTGTGGGAACATATCCGACCCATTCCACTCAACACCTCTACTCTACCGTCTCAACCCTTACTGCCCGGTTCTCCTCTTTTACTCTGAGCTTGTCACTCTCCTTTCTTGATGGAAATGTTCACATCTGCAGCTTCTGTTTGTTCCTCTTCTCTCGTCATCTCTGGCTAAACGCTGTAGAATTTCCCTCCAAGTCTCAGGAAATCCCCACGAATTTCACAGAAGCCATCCTGCTCAGACACAGATGCACGGGATGCGAAGCAGCAAGGGTTGAGAGATGAAGAGATAAAGGCGCCTTATGGAAAGTGACCGATAGGCTTAGGATGACCTGATTCATATTTTATAATGCGTGGCTCAGTACAGTGACCTATACATACAAAGTCCTGAGTGTCATTTTGTGGGAAAGGACACAACCTGCTTAGTATGAGAACAAGTTTACTATTTTAAAGGACCATTACAGGAAAAAAACCTAGGAAGTAAGTTTTCAACACAAACTCCTCAAAGCTGCTGATAATGCAAGAAACCAGATGGCAAAAGATCAAGCTGGACATTTTCTGCTGCAGTTTTCCTGCTTAGAATATGTATAAAACAAAACACATTTAAAACAATCCTCTAAGTGTAATTGCTGCCTTAAAGAACGGTGTCAGCTCAGGTGGACTGAATCTTCATTGAAGCTGTTCTTATTTGAGAGAAAAGGTGGCGACTAGCTGGCCTGACCGTTCACTGACATCTACATATGGAACCAATAGAGCATTCACCTCCACTGTGGCCTATCGAAACAATTTGAAACAGAATTAAACCCTAATCCAAATTTCAAACAAACGTGTCATCCTACAGTTGCCTCACAGCAAGAAAATTTGGTTTTAAATCCGTCCAACTCCATCGACCTGTCAAAGACCAAAAACCTGTAGAGCGGATTTAGTGACTCTAAACAGGCGTGTCTGTTGTTTGTCTACATGTCGGTTGTGGACATGCAACTTGTCCATGGTCTACCTCGCCTCGGACCAATAGACCCCCCCCTGCATGAATGATTGAATGTGCCATAGAGATTTAGAATAAAAGAGAATAGAATAGCTTTAATGTCATTGCACATTTCACAATGATTTTTCTGTGCAGTGCCTAAAAAAGATTAACACTAACTCTTGACATCTGGGCCTTCCACTTCCAGCGTCTCTGTTCAACCCCCTGAACCCTCAGCTCCATCCCCAAAGACATATTAAAGGAATTCAAGGAACAATGTCAGCGATGGCCACGTTGTGACATCACTACTCTAAACGGCTGAACAGAGACACTGAAGTGAAAGGCGCAGAGGACGGGCTAAAGAGTATTTCATATACTCAGAGTTTTTTGTTTGAATGGAGAATCAGCTCGATAATAACTCAGACTTACTCCTATAACCTACAGGAGACACGAGGGAGAGAGGAAAAGGCATTGCTGTGCCTCTGATTGGTTTAACTCTAACTTTACATCAAAACAACGTTAGCAAACGTTATGTCATTGGTGAGGCCATGTTGTGTGGTAAACTCACCAGAAATGTCACGTAAACATCAACATGATCCGATGTAACGTTTAAAGCAGGAACTCCTCCTGTGCTTTTATTCTGAAAACCCAGATCCACGTCATGACAAAGCTTTGGTTCATTCATTCTCCTTAATTAACCCCTTATCCTGTCCAGGGTTGTGGGGGCGGGGCCTATCCCAGCTCTTTAAGCACTTCATTCATGAAGACGGTGGGTCTTCGCTCACCGGGGATTATTCCGAAACACTGTTTATATGCAGAGGTCGCCTTACCGAATCTCATTCCGAAAGGACTTAGACTACCAGCTCACAAAGGAATGACATCTCTTTTGGAAAGGGTTGTATACATGCCGCATTTTCTTTCTATTATCTCATCTATTCGGAACTAGGCTGTCCATACAATCCGCAAAAAGGGGAACCTACACAACCCTAGGCAGCGTAGCTTTAATGATATGGCTGATAGGTGTATATGAAGTATACGCATATAAAAGGCACTCAGGTTGCTCTTTTCATATAAAATTCAATTAGTCCTGACGATTCTGAGAATATAGAAGACCAGACATTTAAGTATATTTGGCTTGATAAGTGAAAAGTGTATGTGCCTTCTAACCATTTTTTATAGTGTATTATCCTTGAACGGTAGTAGAGTGAAAACAGACCATCCAACTATGACAGAGTTTTTGGAAATGATTGTTTAACTTCCTCACATCCTTTGCCCATTATTCTCTATGGGGGGAAAAATATGCATTTTTAGCGTGTTTTATAGAGCCAAAGCCGTGGCACGCCATTCCTCCTGATTACAAATGTATGTGGCGCCAAAAATGTGGTGGCAACGGGAAAAAAAAATTAAAATAAATCAAATTATGAGGTTGCATAGTGTAAACACTGATAAATAGTTCAGGGTATAGACTGTCCCTGCGTAGAAACGCTGAGTGAAAGCAGACTGAGGATGGCTCGGACTAACTCCTGGTGTTTGACTGACTATGGATTAACTACATGAATAATAAACATGTCAATTAGGGGCTTCCTGTAAATGAGAGACTTCAGGATGGTGATGGATGAACTCTGTCAGGGCTGCGGAAGAAAACTGATCGACACGTTCGTGGAAGTTTTGTATTTTTGCACACTTAGCATTTCTTAACTATTTTCACATGAGCTCCTCAAAATGAGATGTTTGCAGAGGAATTCTTTGCTGCTCCTCTCTGCATTGTGGAGAACCGCATGTTCTTGGCTTCCTTCACATGCATTCCTTTTAGATAGTCTGGCCCAGTCGCTTCGATCTGCAAACACAAAACACAACTTTTTCAAAAATTTCCACATTTGCATGCAGGTGATGCACAAATCTTTGCTTTTAGGCTGTGAAAAAGGGATACATCCAAACATCAGGCCTCAAAAAATGGAAAGTGATTTGGTATACAGAAGATGACTTAGGATCGACGTTTTTCAAGATTCTCAAACTCCTTAAGAAAAAAAGTGACACATGCTTGTGTTAATAATTGTATAGCTTTTTTAGCCCAAAAGTAGATGCAATTTATTAAATCCTTTTTTTTAACTAAACAAGCATATATACCATTTTCCTGTAAGACATTCATTTAATTAGTCACAACAGAATTGAGTTCCACCAATACACCGATGATTCCCAACTATACACTGATCAGCCATAACATTATAATCACCGACATTGAAGAAAGACTAGCATTTAATAAATTGTTACCATGGTTACCTGTTAGTGGGTGGGATTTATTTGGCAGGAAGTGATTTGAAGTCATTTTTGAACTGACGTTGCTGTGTTGGAATTACAAATTATGGATAAGGATCTAAGCATCTTTGACAAGGTGTAAATTGTGATGATCTGGGTCAAAACCTCTCCAGAGCTGAAGGTATTGCTGGGTCCAGGTCTGCAGTGGCTAGAACCTACCAAAAGTGGGAAGGACATCTGGTGAACCAGCGACAGGATTACCGGCGCCTAAGGCTCATTGATGAGTGACAGAATGAAGGCTAGCTTGTGTGGGCGTACCCAACAGAAGAGCTATTGTAGCACCAACTGTTGAAAAAGTTAATGCTGGTTCTGACATAAATGTCTGAACCAGAGCACTGAGCTGTTCTGGTAGCAAAGGGAGGACATAGACAATAGAGACAATAGCAGGGAACATTTTCTCTTATTAATCTGTTTGTTGGAGGATAGATCTGAGCAACTTTGACAAGGATCAAATTCTGATGGTTAGCCTACATCTGAAAACCAAAGACTCGGTGTGTCAAATTCGCGACGCTTGTGTTTCAGGATTGACGTTGCATGTAACCTTGGCAACCAATCATGCTGAATTCAATCTGAGCTGAGAATGAGGGTCAGTAGGGAGAGGGATTGTCCCACAACCAGGAGATCGGGGTTTGATCCCAGCCCTTGATGATACATGCCGTGGGGCCCCTTAAGCCCCTCAAGAAACCCCAGCTCCCCGACGTTTCACAGGGACTGTCCACTGCTCTTCAGTACTACCATTTTGTAAACCTTTTCCTTCACTCCTGCTGCTACTCTTCTGTCACAGATAACTCCTGACTGTCTTCTCCTTCCCACTCCACCCTGCCTGTAATCGCTTCTTCACCTCTTTCAAACCCTCCCCATTGCTCTGTTGAATCCAAGTACTGAAACTCCTGCACCTTCTTCACCTCTACACCTTCCTCCTCACCGTTCCACCTGCCTCCCTTTCATTCACACACATGTATTCTGTCTTGCTGCCACTGACTTTCATTCCTCTTCTATCCAGCATATACCTCCAACTCTCCAGGTTTCCCCCCACCTGCTCCCTGCTCTCACTACAGATCACAATCTCACCCACGAACATCATAGTCCACGGAGACTCCTGTCTGACCTCATCTGTCAGCCTGTCCATCATCATAGCAAACCAGAAGGGGCTCAGTGCTGATCCTTGATGCAGTCCCACCTCCGCTTGAAAATCCATCCATGACTCCTACTGCACACCTTATCGCTGTCATGCTTTTCTCATAAACATCCGGTACCTCTCTTAAAAACGTCTCTCTCACTCCGGACTCTCTCATGGAATCCCACAATTCCTCCCTCGGCGGTCTCTCGTACGTTTTCTCGTAAGTCCTATTAGACAGAATGTAACTCATTCTGGCCTCCTCTGTACTTCTCCATCAGCACTCCCAAAGCAAACACAACATCTGTAGTGCGCTTTCTTGGCATGAAACCATACAGCTGCTCACAGATTGTCACCTCTTTTCTTAACCTAGCTTCCACTACTCATTCCCAGATTTTCATTATGTTGTTCATCAGCTTTAAACATCTGTAGTCGTTAGAGCTTTACACGTCACCCTTTTTCTTGAAAATCAGCTCTGATATACTTTCCCTCCATTCTTGACGCATCCTCTCATTCACCAAGATAGTGAGCAAAACAATTCAGTTAAAGACTCCACCCTCTTTTCTCCTAGACACCTCCATACCTCCGCCGGTATGTCATCAAGACCAACCACTTTTCCTTTCTTCATTTTCTTCAAAGCTGCTCCCACTTCAACATTACTGATCCTTGTGACCTTCCACACTTCTCTCTCTCATTTTCTTCATTCATCAGAAGTATTCTTTCCATATTGCCCTCACAATCTCCTCACTTGTAAGCTCATTTCCATCTCCATCCTTGATCACCCTAACCTGCTGCACGTCCTTCCCATCTTCATTCTTCTACCTCGCCAATTGGTACAAGTCGTTTCCTCCTTCCCTAGTTTCCAATCTCTCCTACAACTCATCACGGGCCTCTTGTTTAGCCATTGCCACCTCACTTCTCAGCTTCAACACATCCCTTTGTACTCCTGCCTACGTTCTTCATCTCTTGCTATCCCACTTCTTCTTTGCTAACCTTTTCCTACTTATACTCTCCTGAACCTCCTCATTCCAAGTGAGTGGTTGCCCATTCATCCGGCAGCTCTTCACCACCACCCTGAAGTTCGCACAGCAGCCTTCCTTTCTCGACTTCCACCATTTGATCTTCTGCTCTACCTTTTCCTCTTTTCCTGTTTTTGAACCTACAGAGTCGTCTTACATCCTACGCTGTCTTGCTTTGTTCTCCTCTGTCACCACCTTATGGTCTATAATCTCTTTCAGATTGCCTCTCCTGTATAGGAGGTAGTCTACTCTCGTGCTCCTACCTCCACTCTTATCATCCAGTGCTCCTCCCTCTTCTTCAAATACATAGTCCCCACAGCCATTTCCATTCTTTTCACAAAATTAATTACTATTACTCCTTAAAACCACACCTGCCCATCACCTCCTCATCTCCACTGCTCCCTTAGCCAAAATGCCCAGTGAAGTCTTCTCCAACCACGACTCTCTGACCCCTGGGCACCCCGGGTTTTACGTTGGATGCCCTTCCTTTGGACCGGCACTGGAAGTACACTGGCTTGTGACCCCCTTGTGGCTGGGTTACAATGTTGCACTGTGCTTAACTAATCATTATTTTGACATGGGCAAAAATATATTGGCTAGATGACTGGGTCATAGCACCTCCAGAACTGCAGGTCTTTTTGCGTAATTTTAGTCCATGGAGGGACAATCCACGACCCGGTCCGTAGTTCGTGTTGACTAATTCTACTGAAGAGCAACTGCAGCACAAACTGCTGATGGAAAGGCAGAGTGACATCACAGCGTACTGCGTTTGGTGCTGCGTGGACCGGTCAGAGTGTTCAAGCTGACCCCTGACCTCTACTATGGGCAAACCAAGCGAAGGATGGCATCAAGTGAATGGTTTGGTGTGTGGGAAGAGATAACACCAGGATGTCATATGGGATCGTAAAACATCCTGTTGACATGTGGGTTGTGGTTTTGAAACACTCGACACGTAGGCAGTGGTTCCGTGCTCCAGCTCACGTCTTTGCTCTTTGTTTCACAAGCAGACTCGGGCTACTGTTTAGTCTGAACTCCACATTTCTACTTATCTTAAAGCACTGCAACAACAGCTTTCTGTAAATTCCCCACGTTTCTCTGACTCATGTTCATTTCCGGCAACAATATCTCCGACCCATCAGGACCGAGCAAGAGATGGAGGCCGAGCCGGACTACAATGTGCCAGGGGAAAAAAAACCCTGAGTGGGGCTATGGATTGTTTGGCACAACGAGGAGCTGGATGGGAGAGTTTTTCTTTTGTGGTGTGCGAGTGAAGTCTATTTTTTTCTTTTGTGGTGTGTGTAAAGTGTTTTTTTTTCTTTTGTGGGCAGCCTGTGGGAACTGCTGAATGAGATGGAGTGATTCCTGAACTCAATGCTATCAGCCTCAAACAAACTCAAACACTGGTCCAGCAGGGGGGACCGGGATGGGCCGATGATGACCCAAGGGCGATAAGAACCAGGATGGAGGCCCGGCGTTATAGTTTGGATTTGATCTTGATACAAACTGAGCCAAACAGAAAAGAGAAAAAGCTGAATAATTCATGGGACTGAGGAGAAAGCAAGACCTGGAACGGCTTCAAACCTGCGACTCGTATTTTTATGGGTTAATTTTCCTGCCTCAAAGTTACTCTTAATTCCTCCAAATTGAACGTAATTAAGATAAAATAAACCTTTCTTGTGATCTTATTGTGTGGAGGCTATAAAATGATGTTTGCGTCAGAGTGAAGACTTTCCGTCCACGGCCGCCAGATTGAAGAAATTAGCATGTGGTTGTCACTAAATCTTAAGTAAGTTTTAGGCTTTTCAGTTTTTGGGAGGATTTTGGCAGCGCTGCAGCACGTCGTTTGGTCTCTGTCCGTCCTGCAGAGAAACTGTCATGACAGCTCCTGTTGTTTTCGGTTCACAGATGAAAACTCTTAAGATTTTTTTTTTTGTCCAAGAAAATTTCAAAATCTACCATTTTAAATTTAAAGATCCACACCACCCAGGGAGTCCAGACCTCAGCCAAGAGGCTCCCATGATTCTGCTGCACCCAAAAGCAACGGTCCCATGATAGTTTGACTCCTAAATCATGAGGACCTACCCTTAGAATCTGGAATCACACTGTTTTCATTATTATTCTGATTGTTATTCAAGATAAATAATTTACCGAGGACAATTATTCCGAGTCCTTCCAATAAAAGACACTCCATGCCATTTTTCTGTTGCATCACTCGCCAATTAGAGCTGTTGCCTCATGGTTGCCTTCAGTTTACAGTTTCTGCTGAGTCATAAAAGATTTTAAAGTATAATAGCACAAAAGTATGATCCAGAATATATTGGGTGCTTATTTGAAAACGGAAATCATTAAAAGACACATCAAAGAGTTGAGTCACAGAAAGGAAAAAAGAGGGGGGAGACATTGTATGAAACTTAAAATAATAAAACTAAGAATTTCCGTCATGAACACTGTGAACATTCATGCGATCGTTTCACAGGTGTACCCAGGCCATCCCAAAAAGAGACGTCACTTTATTGTGGTGGTGGTGCTGGTTTTTTCCAAGGCAAAGTTGGGTAAGGTGGGAGACAAAGAGGTGGTCTAGGACCCCATTTAATAGGTTTTCAAAGGATTTGTTGCATGTCACCCAAAGTTGGGAGGAAGAGGAACTCTTTTTATAATAATAATACTCCTTCATCTATTTATCACATATTACACATCACATAGATACAGTACAACATCATGAGATTTAGATCTGCTTTTTACCCATCCCTGAGGGGGCAGTGGGTGGCCCCTGTGAAGCTCAGGATTCAGGGTCTTGAAAAGGGACCACATCATGTGAAGTCAGGGGGTGGGCTCGAACCCTGATCTACCGGTTGATGGATGACTGTTCTACTCCATTGGGCTGGGATTGGCTTAGTCTGAGGAGCCACTGCCCCTTGGATTCACCATCTGCAGGGATGGGTGTCGGGGTCTGGTGGAATAAAAAGCACACAAAAACCGTATAAGAAAAATAAAAATAAGGTCAAGTCTGGAATCACTAGTAAGGAAAAATGCTTTTAATTGAGTTTTGAACACTGGTTGAGACATCCATGAACTGATCTGGAGCACTAACCACTGCAGACCAGGAACACCCAACAAGACAGGACAGATGTGAAGATGCTCAGTCGTCTAGCCATCAAAAGTTGGACCTTGTCAAAGACTCTCAGATCCTGAGGCTTTCCCGTTTTTCGTGCTTCACACATCAACATCAACATTATTCCCTTCACCTGTCAGCTGTTATAATGCTGTTGCTGATCAGTGAAATCTTCTCATACTACCAAACAACTTCCTCCCCCCAGCTGAAGAGTAGTTTATACGTCTTTGTGTCCTCAGAGGAGAGATAGCACCCGCTACGCTACGTCAAGCTGAGAACGCCACAGCCGCCACCACAAGAGGAGCGAAGGCCTATTTAAAACCTCAGAAACGGCAGACTCCTCATCTCACCGCACCAACTGTTGAAGCCACTAAATATATCCCGGCAAAGTCGGGGATACTACGGAATCGCCACCGCCACCGCCAAGTTTACCGCCACAGATCCTGGTCAAAGGAAGACCTGGATCGAATTTAGGAAAGGAAGATTGTGTATTTCCAACACTAAGGGGAGCTTAACTCTAGAAGTTGTGGGGATATTCCCTTGCTTTGTACAAGGGAATTTTTTTGACATTTCCCCTTTGCCGTCGCGGACGACAGTGTAGGCCAAGTTTAAACGTGAGGACTATCTGCTCTAACGCCATCTGTTAGACTCGCTGCTATGCGACACATTTGTATCAACGAGAAGAGAAATCCGCCAAGAGTCTTAATTCTGTTAATTCTGTTTATTGTTTCCTATTATTGTGAATTAAATCTGACGGAATAAACATCTATGATGGCTAAGTAAACGGCTTCCCATGCTGGGGCTGAAAACCACCTCCAGCTCATATGGGCGCTAATTTAAAACGGGCTGAACGCTGTAATCAGACTCTGGGCGTTTTGTCACTGGAGCCAGAGTGGTTTGAACCAGGAAGTGGATTTAAGCACCAATTTTACTTCACCCAACGCTGAAGTGATGTGATGTTTTTTTTGTTGAAGTGTTTCATTTATGTTGGACCAATTACAGATAACTGAGGGTTTGCCGTGAGTTAGAGGTAGCATGATGGAAGACGTCCTAAAAATACCCTAAACCATGGTTTATTGGCGAAAAACAACTTTTTCATTATTGTCACCTCAGAGCATAACTGCCACATGCAGGTTCTGCAGAAGCAAGGTGTGTTTCTTTCTACCTATTATCCACTTTTTTTCATCCTCTGGTGTGGATAATAGTGACTAGTCGGCTTCGACAAACGTAGAAATTGTGTATGTATTTAAAGGTTGGGTGTTTAGGATGTGGGGGTATGTCTTGGAATAAATGCAATATGATATTATATATTAATTGTATAATCGGCTAAAAAAAGAATGATTACATTTACGTTGGCTTTGGAAGTTTCCTTTTTTGAAGTCCAGAGGGGGAGGTCCTTTTCTCAGAGCAGCAGGAAGTTGTTTATGGAGTGAATGCCGCTGCCTTTGATGATCAAACTGTGGCTTGAATTTAAACAGGATTCGAACCTGAATTTAGATTCAGCGTCTGCACCACAGGGAGGGGAACGGGGACATCGCCTGAGGAAAAGTTACGAAAAACAGGCAGGGATTATTGGACAATCCCTCCTGAGTGGGGTAAGTACCCGGGGATGGGGGTGAGGAGGAGGCAAAGACGGCACTCAGGAGGATTCTGCATGATTTATAGTTAGTGACGGCCTGTTGTTGCAGCTCCTGGCAACTCGCTGTTGTGTTGTTGTTTTTACTGTTTTTTTCACTTTGTAATCACTGTGTTTGTGTACAGAAGGTTAAGAACAAGGTGTCAGAACAAGGTGTCAGAACATACAGTGCATTTAAGAAGTTTTGTGGTGACAAAACATAGTGTTAGAAGTCTTTCACAGTATTGGTGTTTAAAATGTTCACAGTTGTAGTGTTTTTCAGTGTTAGTATTTGAAATGTTTCACAGTATTGAGGCAATGTTTTTACAGTGTTTGACCCCAAATGAATTGGAACCATGAGGCATGTTTGGGCTTCATGGTGCCACCAACCCGTGGGCTCACCACCATCAGAGATGGACGTTAGGGTCGAGTGCAAAGCTGTTTTGGCAGCAGGGGACGGAGAACCCACCCCCTGGCCCAGCCAACGGGTTTTAGGTCCATGAATTGTCACCGCTCTGGCAGGGAAAGGAACAAAGCTTGTGCGGGATATTTAGTTGGACTCTTCTCTATCCACAGCATTGGTTCCAGAACCAAAATCCTGGGTAGTGGCTGGACTTTTTTACTTTTTACGACCATGCGCGAGCATTATATGGCTCATAAATGTACTTGGTATCAGGCCACCTCAGACAAAAGATCTTTGATCGACTTTGTAGCTGTATCATCAGATCTGCGGCCTCATGTCTTGGACATTCTGGTTCAGAGAGGAGCCGAGCTGTCCACAGATCCCCACCTGTTGATGAGGTGGATCTGGCGAGGGAGGCAGCAGGACAGACCTGGTAAATCCAAACGAATATTGAGGGTGAACTGGGATTGTCTGGCTGAGGCCCGTGTCGGCAGATCTTCAACACACAACTCCGGAGGAACTTCCAACATGTTACGGGGGGAAGGTAGAATCTGAGTGGGACACGTTTACGTCTTCCATTGTGGACCATTTATCTCACCTGGCCTGGGAACGCCTCAGGACCCCAAGGATGAGCCGGAGAGTGTTGCTTGGGAGAGGGACATCTGGAAATTCCTTCTTCGCCTGCTGCCACTGTTACCTGACCACTGTTACCTGACCACTGTTACCTGACCACTGTTACCTGACCACAGTTACCTGACCACTGTTACCTGACCAGAGTTACCTGACCACTGTTACCTGACCACTGTTACCTGACCACAGTTACCTGACCACTGTTACCTGACCACTGTTACCTGACCACTGTTACCTGACCACAGTTACCTGACCACTGTTACCTGACCACTGTTACCTGATCACTGTTACCTGACCACTGTTACCTGACCACTGTTACCTGACCACTGTTACCAGACCACTGTTACCTGACCACTGTTACCTGACCACAGTTACCTGACCACTGTTACCAGACCACTGTTACCTGACCACAGTTACCTGACCACTGTTACCTGACCACTGTTACCTGACCACTGTTACCTGACCACTGTTACCTGACCACAGTTACCTGACCACTGTTACCTGACCACTGTTACCTGACCCCGGATAAGCAGAAGAAAAGGATGTTTTAAATTACACACGTTGATTTACAAAAGCAACAAAATGAGTTTTCTGAGTTTGACCCGCCCACTCTGAGGAGCAGCAGGGAGCCCCTTTGGTTCAGGGACCCGCTCAAGGACCCTACAACATGCAGTTAATCACGGGGATTGAACCAGTGGCCTTTTGATTGGCAGACGAAGACATTTAAAACACAGGAATAAAAAACAAATAAATAAACACATTATTAAATGTGATCTATGATATATGATGAGATGAGAAATACATAATGTTTACACTTACCTTTTTATGAAAATACATTTTAATATCATGCAGGTATTGTTTGAAATAAGGCGTATTTGCATTGACAGATCTTTGTTTAAGTTAATAATCAAACACGTCTCATCATTCATTGAATCGTCGGCTGTTTTCCATTCGTGCAAATGAACTCTTCAGATATGATGAGTGAGTGATAATATATAGATTAAATGGTATTAATATTAAAGAGTTTGTGTGGAGGACCTCACATTCACCCAGTCTTTGACTTTTTTTTACTAATCTCACAGATTTTATGAAATGTGTCGTATTACATGCCTTCTTTTGTGTAAGTATAAGAAAGTTCAAGTTCTAGTCCCTCTTTGGAAAGACTTTTAGAAAACCATGAAGTAAATTTTATATTTAAAGGAAACTTTGAAATCCGAGAACATTTCTGCATTAATTTAGTAGGAAAGATCAAACAGGTGAAAAACTTTTGGGTTATTTCACGCTTTCTGTAGTTCACGGTGTTAATATTCTGTGATCCATATATTAACGGATTGATTGATTGAACTCCTTAAATTAAATGTAAAACATTGTTTTTCATGAAAAAAAGCTCCCCCCATAGTGAGTCAAATGCAAACTATTTGAGTAAAACATGATATATATACAATATACATCTCCACGAGTCGATTCATACGCACAAAATGTATCTAAATTAGACCAAGTAAGAGTAAAATTCCATATGTGCAACATCTGTTTACCAACTTTTCGGGGCTAAGTGCAAATTTGAAATGTGGAAAATGAAAGAAACATTGCAATAAAGTAATTTAAAAAATGACTCCGCCCCACCCGCCCCCAAAGGAAAATCAAAGGAATCAAAGGAACATTGTCAGCAATGGCCACAGTGTGTCACTGCTCCAAACTGTTTTTTTTATTTTATTTTATTTCACATCAAAATTCAAAAAAAAGTTAAAGTTGCCTAACATGTAACATCACATAAAATATAATCACCTCTAGGATATTCCAAAACCTACCTCTGGTTAGATTTCCATGCAAATCCGTCTTGTACTTTTTTCTGTAATCCTGCTAACAAACAAAGAAACGGACAAAAGCAAAAGTTTGAAAACATAACCTCCTGGACGGGGAATAAACAGAAGCCCCCCTGAACACCACGAGCACTTACTGGGTCTCCAGGAGGAGGGGTGCATCATCTTTCCACAATAGTGCTTTAATCCGAATGTTAATTTTGGCTCGTGTTTATCTTTCTTTTTATATTATCATTATTGAAAACAGGTTTGTAGGTGCTGGTTTTCTCTGCCCGGCCCTGAGCTTGAGAGCAAAACCACTAATTTAAAGAAACCAAAATTATCTCCAATTTGCGGGCCAGTATTGTTGTAGGCTGATTTAGATGTGAAGTGGGATAATGAGGATGTTCATCCTGGTGATTTACTCCAGAAGCGACCCAGTTTTTACTCTAATGTCCTAATTCTTAGCAGGCTGACAGAGCGGAGGACTCTCTCGGATTGATGCTCACAGAGTTTGTTTTTCACTTATCGATCTCCCACACTGAAAGTATAAAAGAAATGCTCACAGCTGGAATGAATTTAAGGTTGTTGATGGTGGAGAAACCAGCTCTGAGGTTCTGACAAAACACATCAAACCGAGCAGAAATATGGATCACTCTTTGTTCGGATGTTGACAGTTTCTCAGAATGAAGGGAAATGATGGTCGTCAAACTGTCTGTCCAAAACAGCCAGGCACCTTTAAATCATGTCCTCGACCGTCCAGGCCATCAGAAACCAGTTTGTGTGTTAAAACAACACAAACTCAGTCTTTAAGCAAAGCCACTCATTTAAAACCTAAGCACCACTTTTCCACAGGCTGAGAACGTCCTGAGTGCGGTTGAAGGAAAGTGATTTAGATGATTTTCATTTCAGAGGCGTTTAAATCAGGTCAGACCAGCTGTGACTGAGGACCGGCAAAGGAGAACCCAGATCTCTGGTGTCTAACTAAAAAAACATTTTCAATTTAACTTCATTCAGTGATTCCACTCCCTAAGTAGCAGAAACGTTTCTGTCTTTTTATTCAAAATCATGGGTTAAAGGTGCAGTCTGTCAAACTCATTGAATAAATGGTATGTAATGTTCATTGGCTTTTTTAAAAGCTAAAAATACGATCTACTTATTTAAACCTTAGCTTAGAATAGAGTCCTACAGCTCCAGAGTCGGCGGGTTATCTTAGATGATCTGCTACCGTGTTCGTACAGTAGCCTAGAACGGACAAACCTAAAACTTTTCACATTTTTAGGTCAAAGCGGCATAAAGATGATTAAGAAACGTTTTGCCTAAAAGAACCAATAAAGAAGGAAAAACATGGAGACCCAACTCATAAAATCTATCACCGTCCGTCCATTTCCTCCATAGTGGTGAGCCGACCAGACTCTGGGTCGGCTTGGAAAGGTTCGGAGGATGCAACCATTTTTCCTTTCTTTGGCTTTGCAGATAACCACTACTATCGGCTAACTGTTACAACTGCTAACTTCAGCTAGCTGCCAACTGCTACAAGTTGCTAACTACTACTAACTTCCAACTGCTACAAGCTTCTATCTGCTACTAGCTGCTAACTACTACTAGCTGCGGACTACTACTAGCTAAAAGCTATTACTAGCTGCTAACTACTACTAGCTGCGGACTACTACTAGCTAAAATCTATTACTAGCTGCTAACTACTACTAGCTGCAGACTACTACTACCTACAAACTACTACTAGCTGCTAACTTCTAATAGTTGCTAAATGCTACAACCTGCAAACATTTCTAGCTGGTGACTTCCCCTAGATTCAAACTGCTACAAGCTGCAAAGTACTACTGGCTGCAAACTACCACTAGATGCTACCTTCTCCTAGCTGTCGACTACTAATGCCTGCCAACTAATACTTGCTGCTTACTACCACTAGCTGGCAACTGCTAGTAATTGCCCACTTCTATTAGCTAGCCATTACTTCTTGCTGCTACATACTACTATGTACTAACTACCACCAGCTGTCCACTACTACTAACTGTCAATTTGCTGTATTTAAGACCTCCCGTTGTGGGCCACATACTTAATATGTCATCAAACGTTCCCAGCCACAAACTGACTTTGCTTCGAACATTTACGCAGATATCCCTTTTATTCCACCAGTACTTTTGGAAAAGCCCAAGTATAAGGGTCTATAATGTTTATTTAAGCAGATTGTTTATTCAAATAACTTTAGTGTTTTGTTTAGATGACAATAATTCCTACTTAATGCTGAAGATTCAAATACAATATGGGAAGTTCAGAATTCCCAGCGAAGACGACAGGAACTAGGAAGGAAAAAAATCTGAAGGTCCCAGTGAGTTCTGAGTTCAGTCAGAGGCTGCCGTTGCAGACGGGGACCTTTCTGGCAGATCCAGGCTGGACTCATTTCTTCTATGGCGTTGCTCTACAACAGGCTCAAGATCAACTTGGAAAGATTCAAGGGTGAAGGCCCGCAACGCGATGTTTCCGGCGCCGTGGACTGAATGCTCGCTGAACCCTCTCATTCAGCTGTCATTTCACTAGAGCGAGACTTACAACCCACATCCAGCCTTCACCGCCTCGACCCGGGACGTCTGGTCGTCTCCCAGTCTAACCCTCGGATTTGAAGTTCTCCTGCCATGAAATCCTCCGAACATTGGACTCCGTCCATCATCAGCACCAGGGTCTCAGAGGGTTCATCTTCACACTGGAGGCTCTGAATTCCTTGGATGGCCTCACTTTTGGATTTACTTCCTGTCTGAGTCAGAGCACCAATGACTATTTATCCTCTGCAATCATTTGAATCCCTCTTCTCGTATTCGTCTCCTGATTGAAATACCCTCACGTAAGGCTTTGCGCTCTGGGTAGAGACCAAAAGAATGAGATGATGGACACGAGCGGCTGACAAGAACATCCTGCTTATGGTGCCTTAGAGACAGGGTGAGAATTTCAGACATGAGGAAGGACCTCGTAGCACAGACGTCGCTCCTTCGCCTTGAACGTTGCTAGTTTAGGTTGTTCAGGCATCTAATCCCGATGCTCCTCCCTTTTGGAGCTCCGACCCGACCCCAGATATATGCAAAAGAAAATGGATGGATAAGACATCAGTTCAAACTTTGGATTAACACTGTAGCATATTTTGGGACGTTATGTGCAATTTTGCGCCAAAAAAATATTTAAATTATAAACAAAAATGTTTAAAAGGCAACAGGAAGAAGCACAAAGACAAATAACTGAAGATAAAACACTGCAAAAAAGAGCAACTAGCAGATACTAGAAAGAAGCCAAATATTCATAAATCATAATGATATTATCTTGGCATTTGGAAGAAAGAAAATTCAAATGGCATGTGATCGTTTTGCTTTCAAAACCTAGCAGAAAAAAATATCAACTGAAAAATCATAATGTTCCTTAAAACCAGACAAAATGGTTCAAATGCGTTACAAGCAATTTAAGATTGATTTACTCAAAATGAGTATTTTTACTCTTTTTGTTGAGCTGATATTAAGAATCTATACCTTCATTCAAAATTAATAACTGGGCCTATGCTGTCGTACCCCGACAGTAAGGGGTATATTCCCAAAAAGTCCCCAATCCCCTGCGTTGTACAAGCGACTCCCTTGTTTGAACGCCAAAACAGTAAAATGTGAAGTTATGATTTCCTTAATCTTTGAATAAGGAACAAAAAATCTTGTTCTGCCGGGATGCTACGCAAAGCATCATTGTAACTAGTTACTTGTTAAAATGAGCTCAATATTAGCTTGACTATCTAGGAAAAAGTCAGGGCTATTTTCTTAAAACGAGATTATTGTTCTTCGGTCAAACATGCTTGACGAGATTGTTTTCCTTCTGAGACAAAAAAACAAGAAACAACAAGGCTTTGTTTGCTTTCTTTTGAATTCCTTTTTTGCAGTGTAGCGACTTCTGAGTTCAGTCGGAGGCTGCAGCGGAACACCAGCATATAGCTAGAACCCGGAGGCGGAACTGAAAAACGTGACCCCATGGACCGACTTCACCTCCGGGACGGATCTAATATTTGTGTTTGTGCAGGTTGTGGGTTGCAGATCACCTATTTTGAGCCTGGCTTAAGCTCGGATATGGTTTGGAGGTGAAGCTGGAGCTGCTGCTGCTTAACTGGGTCCTAAGCATTGTGATTTCAGACACGGCGATTCAGCAGAGACAGGAGGAATGCGGTGAATCGGATTTTTCTTGGCAGGGCCTTTTTGTTATTTAATTGCTCAGTGGAGTTTGGTCGATTAGTTCAGTCAGTGAAGTGTATCCCATAGTTCCTAGAGTGTGGTGGGTTGCCTAAAAGGACCTTGGAGGCTCTGGTGATATCTTTGCACGCTTTATTTAATACAAATTATGTTAGCTTTGAGTTACTGCTGGCAGAACCCAACAGTCGGTCTTTTATTTTGATTTCCAGGCTGCCTGCGGTTTCCTCTCACTTCCATTACGATCAATTTCTGCAGACAGCTAATCCAACATGAAGACAGGAAGCCCAGTTATGTAAGAAATGCACACGTTTCCCGCTTTACACCTCTGATATCAGAGCCGTGACCACACCGTCGGAACTCCTCCGACCCATCCGTGACATACCTCTGGAGAACGTCTGCTAAATGGACGTGTTATGTTAGTGATCGAGTTCTGGGGCCCAGAGGCAGACCCGGAGACGGTTGGGTTTAGAAGAGAATCTGTTTGGAGTGTGACTGGCAGGGAGCTTTTAGCGAAGGGAGATTCCTGGCTGAGGCTCGGGTTCATGATGGTTGGATGAGGGAGGTGAAGACCAGAGCTCCTGGCTGGTTACTGGGATCCTTGGCGCTAACAGAGCGGTTATTAGCATGAGGCAGAACTTGAGGAAAAACCACAAAGAGCAGAAGGTCCTTTCTCTTGGAGCGTAGAGAGGTCGATATGTATGAGGCTGAAAAATATGGCGAGGGAATGCCGGAGAGACGGTTCTTCTGCTGCAGGTTGATGGGTTGATGTTGAACCCACACCAGGGGTGGAGCTTTCTCATGACCGTGTTTTCAGATAGTCGTTTCTTGGTTTATGTTCTATTGGTTCTTTTATGCTTTGTACGGTTTCCTGTTTTATTTTGAAGGTGTGTCTCTGTGTTTTTTAACTTTGCGTTATCCTCTGAGATAAATTGTTTTGGACAGTGTTCCTGGTCTCCTATCAGAGGTGGACCTCCCAACCTCCTCTGGTTGTCTGAAGACAGTCTCCACCAACTTTCTTGCTGGACCTTCGCCCCTCACTGCCGGTCGCACGAAGGGTCTCCATGTTTGAACCATCCAGTTTTCAAAACACTTTCCTTAAATATCCCCAGTGTGCTGAACCTAAAATTGGACGCTTCCATGCAACACTTCCGTAAAAAAACCCAATGGTTTTCCTTCAAGTCTGAGAATCCAAGGCTTTATCTTCAGAGGTTGGTGCCGGTCTCAGGTTTCTGACACACCATCGACGAAAAACTGCCTCCAGTCTGAAGAGCGTAGCTCAAAGTCTCTCCATGCAACAAGGGTTTTTACCGGGTTACGTTACGGTCAGTGGAGTATTTCTTCATGTGAGACTTCATGTGTTTCCATGGACATCCTAATTAATCCTAATTTTTGGGAGATGAGATTTTTTAATTTTGTGCTTTTATATTATATAATTCACTTATGTTCATACTGCTCATTATTATTCTTATATTTATTATTATTATTCTCGTTTTACATTTTCCTTGATTCTTTCTCTTTTTGTGATTTTAATTTTCCATGGAACAGAATGCAACTTTATTTTGTTCTGCTGTGTTCACATGTGGTGGATGTAAGAGGATGTATTAAAGGTACAGTGTGTAAAATTCCCTTTGAGTACATGGAATTTAATATTCATAACTGTGGGATGTTTTTGTCACAAAGAAAGAGAATAATTGCATAGGTCAAGTTTAAGTTATATTTTGTTTAAATAATAAGACATTTTCAGAAGTCTTTTCTTCTTCCTTGAGTTAGCTGCTAGCTGCTAGCTGCTTAAAGACTTTTTTAAAACTCTGGATTATGGTTTGCACACAAAATCAAAGGTCAAAAGTTTTGTAAATTTCAAATGTGTACAACTTTATAGATTGAATCAGATTGTTCGACCTTCTAAATCTGTGAATATGTTCCGGATCTAACATGTTTTAATTCCCCAAAGGAAAAAGAAATGCCAAAAGTTCAAGATATGGAGCTTAAGTACGGCTCGGCGTTCTCGGCAGGTTCATCGGCTCTGCAACCCGTCCAGGCCTGTTCCTCCGTGGTTTATTTTGACCTCTCTGTTTGGGGGTTTCATCCTGTCCTCCTCATTCATGATGTGTAATCCTGCATTGATGATGACATGATTGCAGTCATTGTTGATGAATCTTGTTGTTCGTGTGCTTGTGACATCCACCATAACAAGATTTTTGCACGTAACCGGCATGAAATGGGCCCAGCTGGTCACAAGTGAGCAAAATAAGTCTCTTGGAAACTATACAGACTTTTGACAGGGACTGTCGTTATAAAGTTATAACAACAGTTTAGAACACCAGTGACCCCCATTACCCCATTAAGTCCTTTTGTCGATGTCGAAACGTTGTGTAAAAGACTCGACACGCATTTTGAAAATGTTTTATTGGTTTGACTCGATGACAGCACTGATCATTGAGAAACAAGATGTTAACCGGGTCACAGCGGTCCCTACATGTCCTTGCTAATCAGACCCTATCCAATATAGTTATGAACGCTCCACATCCACCTCCTCCGTTACCTTCAAGAAGGTTTTTGGGGAGTCGGTGCTCCTCCAGCTGGATGTTGTTGTTAATTTAAGGAAATAAAAGACTTCCAGGTCTTTTAGAAATGTATTATTGCTGCATTTTGTTGGATGTCAGCTTGATATTGGTTCAGAGCTCGTTGAGCCGAGTCGAGTATGTGAGGAGAGGAAGGGTGTGTTTCCATCTGAGTAAGATGAGACGTCTGGCTAGGAGAATTACGAAGGCCAGAGCGCTTTAGTTATTGAAAGATTGGGTGCCATGGTGGGAGGGACATCCACTGGGACTGTGAGGGTTCCAGGAACCAGGTCTGCACCGTTGTCAAAAACGGATCCAAGTGTGCTAAATATTGGGTGCTAGCAGACTGTTCGATTGGGACGAGACCCGGACATGTGAGACATGTGGACAACTGTTTATTTTGGACAGGTGGTTGTGTGTGTAGTGTATTTGAAATGTACCTTTCACTATGAAGGGTCATAACGAGCACAGAGGGAAGGAGAGTGGACCAGGCTACGGATACATTCCCACTGGTCATCAGGTATTGATACAGCAGTTCTTGTTCCCAGGCTCCCCTCACTAAAACTGCCGAGTCTGGCATGAGGGAATCAGTGGGGCCAAAAATAATGGAGCAGGGACTTTTTTGGGTTCAAACCTGAGAGAGTATCAATAAGTATCTTATTTAGAGGCTGTGAGAAAAGAAGGACCTCAGAGGCATGAATTTGGTCAAAAGTCAGTGAAAATCCTTTCCTTATAGAAGTTGATGAAGAACCGTGAACCTTCGTTATGCCAGGAGCGGACAGCAGGGTCAGAGGAGGAGGGTGAAAACCTGTCGTCCCTGACAGCAAGGTTATATCGTGGATATACACTTCCTGTCAGAGCCGGCAAAAAAGCCCCTAATCCCTTGAGTTTTACAAGGAATCCCCCTGATTGAACTCCGCAAATTAAATGGGAAGTAATGTCTGAACAACAGTTCAAACAGAGAAGACAGAATGAAGATAAGATGGATGATTTATTACAACAGATGAGGTGTGATAATGAGTCTATTAGAAAAGTTTTTGGCGCTCAGATTCTTCCGGGAGATTGTGATCGAAGAGTCTCTGCCCCGAGCAGCAGCATGGAATATCCCCCCTCAGGAGTCTGGATACTGGTGGTGGCGGCTGATGACTCTCCTGAGGCTGATTAATAATGAGGCTGATGAATCTGTGAGGACTAGGTGGAGCTGGGGAGGCGGAGGCCGCGTGAACCAGCAGCGTGCGAGAACTAGATGGATGGAGAGAGAGTCTTATTCTAAGCCAGCAGCTGATGGTGACGAGGTGATGATGAGGCTCAGCGTGCAGGTGTGACTATGATGGGATGGACGAGGCTACCTGAGTGGGTACAGCTGATATCAATGAATTCCCAAGACAGTAAAACCGTTAATTGATACTGAACATCCGTGAACGGTGAGGATAACAGAGCGATAACCGTAGCCCTATAACGCACCAAAGGATAGTCTTTCCGATTGAACTTTCGCTAGATCTCCAATTCTTTTCCTAAAAAACAAGTTCCCTCTAGGGAGTATAATTATAAATTTAATAAAATATGATATTTACATGATAGATCTCGTCGAGTGGATTCATTCATCGGGCATGATGGCGATGAGATGATGGCCCGAAAACGTTTGTAGATAAAACTCCCAAAAGTGTCGGAATCGTACAACCGACTTCTCCCAAATTCCTTCCAGTTCTTCCTGGCACCGAGTTCTATCTCAGTACAACATTTGAAGATGATCCATGACGTGGTATTTGTGATATTGCGTTAAAATGAAGGATCTGCGGTGGCGGCGACGACAATTCCATATCTAATAATATGATATAACGAGTTATTGTTAAAGGGCAGGACCGAAGTGGAGGTCCTGTCCTGTCTCACCACGCCATCTTAATGAAACCATGAACTACAGGACTGACAAATCTTCAAATCAGGATCATTCTACAGATTTTATCTCTCTGAACACTAAAGATTTGATCCAAGTGTAGGTTGAAGTATAAAAGGAAAGATTCCTGAGGAGGAGAGATGCTCTCAGACAGTGAGAAGATGACACAAAAAAAAAAGACCAAAAATTTTTCAGAAATGTAAAATATCTCTTTGGAAAAAGACAGAAATGACAGGGATGGTTTGAAGGAGGAAGAGACTGTATGAAGACGGCGTGTATTTTTTTTACAGTACGGGATAGAGCGATGGGAGAGATAAGAATGGATGAGGGGGAGAACAAACTGTGCCTCCAGTCAGTCCGCCACTGAAGTTGGGAAACTATTCTGTGGTCGCTGCAACTATTCCGAAAATGTAAAACACAGAGGGAGGGATCCCTAACCGGAGAGAGAGAGAGACAAAGAGAGAGAGAGAGAGAGAGAGAGAGAGAGAGAGAAAGAGAGAGAGACGTCCTGCATGTACATATATGCATGTCCATGCGGGGTGATGTGATGTGCACAGATACAGATACATGCTGGGTTTAGAATAATGCCTGTAAATAAAGACGGATGAAAGGATGGCTCTCTGTCGCCCCCTGATGGCCAGCTGCGGTTTGGGTCATGAATTTCTACCTCTAGAAGACATCAGATACCTTTTTTTTTTCATCCAAAAGACGCTTCCCCCTCTTTTCTACCTGGAGGTGAAAAAGTTTTGGACCCTTTTGTGGTTTATTCTATCTTATTCTTCACTAAACTGTGTCTAAAAACTTCTTATTAAATGTAACATAAAACAACCTGAGTCAACACAGAATACGTTCTTTAAACGATGATTTTTTTTTTTTTATTGAATCCCAAAAAAAAGTTGTCTAATACCAACTGAAAAAAAAATCTCCGCCCCCTTAGAAACGGAATTCCTGAAGTAGGAAGTTGGCATCAAGGTCTCACCAGCAGCGCAAGTAAAATCAAAAGAAATGACACACCAGATAAGGAAGGAAGAGTTCCAAAGCTCTTTCTAAGGTTCTGGGACTCCACAGATCTACACAGAGACACATAAAAAGAGAAGAATAAGAACATTAGTAAATCTTAAAACTTCTGTACAGAGGGAACTTTCAGAGAGACTAAACCGAGGTTGGGCTTTTCATAAGACCGTATGTTTGATCCAGTTAGTCGAGGTTCAAGAACACTAAAAAGCCTTTCTTGAAGTATCAACTTCCCTGTCATCATCTACGTCTAGTCTGGATGACTGATTGGCTTTTCTTCCTCTCATATCCTCCGTCTCTCACCCTAGTTGAGAATTGGGTTTCAGTGTTTTCATCCGGTTATCCAGAGTCTCTGCCCCCGGTCTGCTACCACAGCTCATTTTTGACTTCTTCCTTCTTCTGCTTCTTTTGTATACTTGCGATAGTGTTCTGCTTTAACAACCTTAGATTGGTCCAAAAGTCCGCACCACCCCAGAAAGTGCTTGAACATTATTAACTGGACTATGGTTCAGTTTGAGCCGGACCAAGAACCCCCTCTCTTTGCCAGACCAAAGTTTGGCGATTAGTTCCAGTTGGAGGTTTCACACCTGCAGTTTTGTTCTGGATCAAGCTCAAAGTCCAAACAAGGTAGGCACTCTGAATTGCAGGAGACCTTGTGAAGGTCCTTGTGTCATATGGGTTTTTCGTCAAGTATCTGAATCCCAGAAAAGTTGGAGCTGTTCAGGAATCCTCGTTGCGTTTGCAGCAGATCATGGATCATTTTCAAATTTTATACCCACTTAGACTTTAGTGAGAGAAGAACTGGATTGATTTTGAAAAGGTCAGTTGTATATTTCCGGCTGTAGGGGGCGATAGGCTGAAAAACTGTTTGATGTACTCTGGTACTCCACCAACAGTTCATTTATATGGCATTTAAGCATGCAGACAAAAATCTTCATCATATCGCGTTTACACATCTCGTCAGTGTGTAAACGCTCCCTCTCTTCTCCCTCTCTTCTCCCTCTCTTCTCCCTCTCTTCTCCCTCTCTTCTCCCTCTCGATCAAACTCAACCAGCTTCTGACCAGGTAAGCCCCATCCAACTGCAGATGTTGTCACTGTAGCAATTAAAAGATATTGAAGTGTTCCGTTAATCATGAGAAAATCTGGTTAAATGACATCGGACATTTGCTGAACAGGGTTAAGGGAGTTCTGGATTCGTGTGTTTGTCTTTATCCCACACTCTTACATACGTGACCTTCACGTCACATGATCATCAGCAAACTCAAATAAACGACCAGAAAAAACGGCTGACAAAGCAAACAGAGGCAAACAAAAGCTTTACATCAAAACAAACACACATCCCGGCAGTGTGTGTGTTTGTGTGTGTGCGCGTGTGTGTGTGTGTGTGTGTGTGCGTGTGGGTCAGCAACAATGCATACACATGTTCCCTTCACCACGTCCCACCATTGTCCCGCTGCACTTAGTCCACACACAATATAAACACGTCAACACACGTGTAAAACGTGCTGCGCTCACTCCTACACACAGCTGATAGGAATCTATAGAGTGTGTGTGTGTTTGTGTGTGTGTGTGTTATGGATGGGGGGCAGTTTCTGGGAATTGTACTGCTGCTGCAGATGAGAGCAACAGGAGGGTAGAGAGTGTATATGAGTGTGTGAGTGTTTGTGTTTGTTTTCACTTGCTACATGAATGGAGATTAGAGTGCCTTTTCAACATAGATCACACACACACTCACACACACACACACACACACACACACACACACACACACACACACACACACACACACACACACACACACACACACACACACACACACACAC